>PVKM010005241.1:38426-48770 GCA_004027735.1 Carollia perspicillata
CTCCCAGGGTTTCCATCTGTCTCTCCCTGCTTTCCTCCCCCAGCTCCCTAGAGTCTCGCCTGGTCTTGCCTCTGTGCTCATGAGTAAACAGGCATCTCGACACAAACCTTTATTCTCCGCCTGGTTTCAGGAGTTCACAGGCACGTCCAGTCAGGGGGTCAAGCTTTGGAAGTTGAGCCTGAGCGTATGTGGCCATCGAATTCATCCCTCGTCTCCCTTCCCACTTCTGTTCATGCCTCTCAGGTTAGTTGCCCCTTTTCCTGAGACGCATGATTGGAAGTCACCTTTGTTGCACGCCTGTCAGCCCAGGCCCACTGGTCTGTTCCTTCCCTCCTGTGCCACAGGACACCTGCCCACGTGTGGCCCATCGGCGCCTCGTTTCTCTGTCTCGGCAGTTGACGGTCTAGTTCCTCAGGGTCACCGCTTTCTTTCACGCAGGTTCTCCGGGCTAGTGGCGGCGTCACTTTTACTATGTACTGTGTTTGTGAACAACCCATATTGGCTTCCTTTTGCACGTAGAACAACCGTAAAATCCCCCAAACATCAGGGAGGGCCTGTGTGAACTGACTCCGTTTTCGGTTTCAGCCTTACAACGGTCAGCTGAGAGCCCTTTGTCTCTTTTCCACAGTCGTAGCCCATTTTGCTCCCTGACGTGCCCACAGTTACCTCTGCTTCTGGTCCTCTGTCCCCTCTCCCTACTGAGGACAGCCCTGCCCCCCTTCGACACCCCCGGGATTTGGCCTCCCCACAGAGTGGCTGAACTCCACCAGTCCGGACTATGTGCGTTTTCTCAGCTGCTGAGTGGCCTTAGACTGACACGCCCAGGCTGAAGTGCTCTATAAATGCCACAGATTGCTTCCAAATTGTTTTCTAATTTATCATGAATATATAAACTTCCTCTCAAACAAGATTTAACATTCCTGAAGAGGAGGAACTGTGAATTGTGCCATTTTAAAAGTGTGAACTCCGCCATTGAGTTTAAAAATAACTATTCCTAGTTTCTGGGATGTTTCCCTGATTTGGTTATTTCTGGTCCCGGCATGAGTATCAGAGGAACTGGGGCTTTAATCGCATAATCAGATCCCATGTCAAATAAATGACAGTAAGAGTGTTATTCCTATAATCCTGTGTTCCCAGAGATCTTCTGGAAGGTTTACGTGTACTCCCATTTATTACAAATACGTGGGGACATGCTTCAGTGAAAAAGGCCGAATGAGAATGAATTCAAAGTGACAAAAGAGGATGTTCTATAAATGGCAGAATTAATATCTACATTCCCATGTAGCTTTGAACAAACGTATAGCACGGCGGCCCGCCTCCTCAACCATACTTGGGATTCATTTCGTGTGTTTCTCCCTACAGAAATTGCACTCCTGTGCAGTATAACTCACACGATTCCACGATCACACCGCTAAAGAATTACCGACACCATGGTCACACTTGGAAAAATAGGAAAAGAGACATTATTTACCTCTGGATTTTTCTTAAGAGCCTTCAGGCAATTTGTGGGTTCCAGATTAGGCACCCACGAACGCAAAGACGTTGCCTCTGGAATGGCGTCTGCGTCATATAAAATTCATTGGCATTTACGTCTGCGATGTTATGAAACTACTAATCGCAAATGAAGTGTTCCCGGGAACACAAAAGGAAAAGGCTGCCGTTAGTATTTCGGCCTGTTTCCACATTTGACTCGTATTAGGCCTGATCACCGCTCGCACGAAGCGAGAAAGCGCAGTTGGAGGTGAAAATGGTTTGGCAACCCGAGACAGTCCCGCACAGAGCCTGGCCCTCCCGGTCTTTCACGGAGGCCTTTGAAAGAGTTGACAGCTCGCCACACGTTTTGCAAATACGCGGTAGAGCACTGTGCGTGGATCGTAGCGTTTTGACTGCTCACACAAATGCCCATAAACAAGCCTCAGACATCATGTGTTACATTGTATGCGTAGGAGGAAAAACCCGGCTCATTATTTCTGTAGACACTTTTGAGAAGTTAAAAATACTGGGGTCTAGCAGATGAAGAGGGACAGTTTTTTTAATGAAGAGCCTGCGATGAAAAGGCCATCCCCTCTGAGGTTCTGGAACTGTCAGCTGATGAGCTGACTTTAGTTAACTGGCGACGAAGCAGTAGGTTACTACCGATTTCAAAGTGCCTAACGAGGTGGTGACGCCACCCTTTAATCGAAGCTCTGATAAGCCCTGGTCATCATGGAGCTGTAGCACTTTCTGCCCGAAATCTGTGAGGGCCGAAGAGACAGACAGAAGCATTAGGGCAGCTGTGATTCCGCCAGATGTCCATGCCGCTGAGCTGAGACCCACCTGCCCCCCTCAGACCCCACCCGGCACACCCTCATTTACAGGCCCGGCGTGACCAGCTGCATCAGCAGGCAGTCGACACGTACGGACTTATGTGAAGATGGGCATTATCTCACGACTGTCAGGGAGTGCGAGCAAAATAGCCATCGGTTTATCAATTTCACAAGAAGGGGTACTGAAAGCAGGACTTTATTTTTAAGGTTAGGAGCTTTCATCTAAAGCTGCAGAATAAGATTTGGTGTTTTGAACACGGGTGGTTTTATCCAGGATCTGGTTGGAGGTTCTGCCAAGTCAGTGACAGTGCGGGTGGGGTGGGGGGTTGGGGAAGGAAAGCTAGAACTTTCCCAGCCTGAGACAGAACGCCAGGTCAGAATTCGCAGATGCCACCGTAGGTATCTGAGCCTCGTGGCATCCAATTATAGCTGTCTGGTTGTGATGTGTGCATGTTTATGCACACAGTGTGGAAACAGGGGCTAATGTGCATAGACATGGAAAAGACTAGAAAATTCATTAATTAGGGTCATTCGCACAATTCCATTGTCAACTTTAATCACTTGTTTCAATTGAGGTCTCCTTTAGAAAATCAATCTGCAAGAAGTTATTTATTTATGCAGCAAGAATATTGCGTAGGGCTAGCTTCTGTTGACCCATAATGTAATTCCTAATAACGCATTCATTTCATTCTAATAAGCAGGAGGTTAGGTTTAACACATTAACATAAACTGTTAAATTAATAAATACCTATTAACTGCACGAGATTTCATTCCCTGTCGGTGGAAATAATGTGGGTTGCCTTTTACAAGTGTGTGTCAGTTGGCTACTTCGTTTCTTTTTAGCGAGGACTTAAACCAAATTAGCATTTTTACACATGTAAACATTGAGAAGGCTTAGGTCATTCCACAGTAAAGTAATAAATCTCCTTCTGAAGCGAGCTATCCACAGAATCTCAACTCATGAACCTATCACTAGCTATTCCATTTGTAAATACTGACTCAGCTCAGTCATACAGCAATGTCCAAACGGCCTCATTAGCACGCTCACCCTCCCGCCACCCGATACTCTGGGCCATGTTCTCCATTTTTTTATTTATTTGCCTTTAGAGGGGAAGGGAAGGAGAGAGGGAGAGAAATGTCAATGTCTGGTTGCCTCTCGTGTGTCCCCTGCTGGGAACTGGCCTGCAACCCAGGCATGTGCCCTGACTGGGAATCGAACCTCAATCATTTGGTTCACAGGCCCACACTCCATCCACTGAGCTATATCAGCCAGGGCTCCATCTGACATTTCTTATATGTGCCTTCTCTCTCTCTCCCTCCTCTGTCTCTTCCTCCCTTCCTCCCTCCACCCCACCCACTTTAAACTTTCATTTATTTTACTTAATTGTGCCCCCATGCGCAAAAAAGTCTGTTGCATACCCGCACTTTCCTTTGGCTTGTTTAAAGGTAGTTGTTTTTCATCATAAGCTCATTCCTTGACTTCCCCCTACAAGTTGCTCCTTCGACTGTTCTTCCTACTGTGCTTACACTGTGAGTGCTACCTTTAAAGGGTGACGTCTCAGGAGGTTCCCTGCCGCTCCACCTCCCCGTACAGTCACGTTCTGGGTCAAAGCAGTGTGGAGCCTTGGAAGAGAGCGAGCTTTGAACTAAGGGAGACGCAGGGAGTGATTTGTTAGGAAATGAACAAACAAATGTTCTTTATTTTCCCTACCCAATCTAAAGTCTGGAGAATTAGTTCAAGACTTTTTTTTTACTTTTATAAAAATGATCTAAGGCAAGCCACTCGACCCCTCTAGAGCTCCATTTCATTGCCTACCCAAATACAAGTGTTGAATAAGCTCATTGTGATCCCTTTTAAAATCCAAATTTCTGTTTCCACGCTATCACACAAAGAACTAAGGTTTTGCCGAAGTGGAGAAGAGTGTTCTCGAAAACAGCCTGATATTTCTGATAATCAAAATTTAGCATCTACCTTTCATCTCAGAAAATGGCAACTCCAGCATTTTCCCCAGATGCATCTCAAAGCCAGATGGGAAAATCTTAGGTGTGAGCCCTCTGGAACGTGCTAAGTATTGGGACTGTCTCTTTAAAAGCGGACAATTGTGTTGGACACCAGAGGTGTTTCAGGAGAGTGGAGCACCGGGGCAGAGAGTTTGCCCCTCCTTTTCCTGGGTTGCCACAGCAGCTGGGTGGCTTCTCTGGAGGGCTGCCATCTCTGAACAGACAGCGACCCCCCCGCCCCAGGGCCCTTTGCCGGCCTCAGCCTGTGTAGTACATCTCTGCTCCATGAAGCGGGGATTTGACTCTTCCTGAAAGGCCCTTCCTGGTGCGAATAATTTGAGGAGTCGCAGACCTATTACAGGGCGAGTTCCAACTGTTAAACACCAATATAAGAAGGCCCAGGGTCCACTGCTACCCTGGAGACACTCTTCCTGGAAGAAATCTTTCAGAGACCCACATCCCCGAGACCCACCTCGAATGGCCTATGTTATTCTTTGCAGCCCCAGAAATGATCCCTTCCTGCAGAGTCCCGCTTCCTCCGCAGGGTTCTGCCTTAGGCGGTCAGCCCCTCCCTTCTTCCAGCCTGCCAATTCCAAAGCTGGCTAGCGAGTCCCGACCAGTTTCCTCCCCAAATCTGCAGCCAATCCTTTCGATGCGTGGAATTCGGCATCTCAAACAAATTATTTTGGCCTAAGTGAAACGTTTCAGTGGAATGGGTCTTTCTGGCATCTTGTAATAGTCACCCCATTTTTTTTATCCATAACTCATTTGTTCCAGCTTTGACACAGATACGAGGACATGCTCGAGAGCAGGAAATGTGGCATTAGTCAAAGGAAGATCTCTTCCATCATCCTTCTCGGCCAAGTGTGTCCCGGAACACATTTATAAGTGTCTATATCCAATTAGTCTCTTCTGAACTAATTCCATGCTAAGCAAAGGTAGAATGCCTCCCTTTTCAAACTTGGGGTTCCTGATACTGATTCTAAGCGAAAATTGAGAAGCATCTTAGTTTTCTCACAGCTTTGCTTGGGCTTCAGGAACAAAATCTTAACTTTGATCAAGGACTTTGATTGAAAAAGCTTATCATCTACATTTAAATGTGGGGATAGTGGAAGTCACTGGAAATACCGATCTTTATCTTCTTTCCATTTCAAGTGTTTGGAGAATGATTGGGCCAGGAAAATGGCTCTGCTGGCCAACAGTACTCACCCCTGGGTGTAAAACACATCCTTCACAACTGTATCGACGTTGGCATCTTCGAATGCTCTCAGCGGGATGATGATCTTGAAATGTATCATTCTTTTGTCTCTCTTCTGTCACGTTTTACCTTGTTGAGTAAGTATAGGCTTGTGCTTCTGTCAAGAATGAGCTTGAAATCTTGCTCTGCCCTTACGCACTCTTGGACTGTCAAGACAGTCATTAAAACTGCCCTTGTATTAGAGCAGCCCAGCAGCTCCAGGACTCATCCACAATTCCGTTACTCTGACAACTGCAGCCAATGGCCTGGGTCCCATGGAAGTCCCGCCTCTATCTGCTATAGGCTGACAAGATCAGATAAAGCAACCTGATCACTTCCTACAACTGGACCTCATTGAAACGAGAAAATGGCAAAGGATCAGTCCATAGTGAAAATAGTTTAGTGCTACCTCATCTCTTGTTTTTAAATATAATCTGTGAAAAATCAGGACTAGATAAGCTCAATCTGTGGTTAAATACGTTTGCACGTGGGCGCATACACCCACAGCCCTTCGTGGTGGTTTTATCAGTGGATGATGCAGTAGGTACAAACCCCCATGCTTCTCTCTAGGTTTTTCACTGTTTGCACCTCTGCATTATTGCTCGTCTCCACTGTATTTGTAGAGTTGGTTGATGGTTTAGTTTTCGATTGATTGAACTTTCTTTTATTATTAAATAAGAGGAAGGAAGGTAAAGGGTCTACCTCCTATCACCTTTGCTCATGCAAATTCCCATTATCCGTGGAATATTCTCTAGTCCGACTGAAATCTACTTTGCTGCCTGTTCTAATGAGTGAACTCAAACTCTCCCAACTCATTAAGCCCCCTGGCGTTCTTCTCTCTTGATTATGTAGCCCCAGTGACATTACACCAGGCCCCTTCCCGAATCTCTGCTGAGGAAACAGTGTGTGGAAACCCTGTTTGAGATTTTTCATCCATCATGTGCAGGCAGCTTTAAGGGTCCAAACTTTCAGCTTGTAGTAATATTTCAAAATAGTCATTATTCACTATATTTCACATTTTTTCAGTACAAGTAGTGTTTTGCAGATGTTGCCACTGCTTCTCTTATCTTGTTGTTTACCCACGCAAAGGAAAGAATATTCAACCAAAAAGAAGCAATCACAAAGTTATCAGATAATCTTTCATGTGCCATTTAACTTTTGTTTTGTTTATTAGTTGAAAAGAAATCTCCTTACAAAAATGTTTAAGCCATGTAGTGCCATTTTTACTTCACTATATTATTCATCTTAACAGAAATGTTGGCTTTCTGCAAGTTTAAATACTCGTAGTGAATGCTTTCAAGGATTAGATACAAAAATAATACAAGTAATTGGGCTAGCATTTTTTTCCAGAAAATGACTGAAAAACTGGTGCAGTTTTTGTAAGTTATTTTTGATACTGTTCCTCTTTATCTCATAGCTTTTGATTCTTTAAACTGCAATTTTGAGAGTTATGGGAAGACTCATTCTTGGTTCCCATGAGAAGGAGAAACATCAATATTGGGAAATATTATATTTGTACCTCTAAGACTTAGATAGAATAATTATATTTTGGTTTGGTAGTTGTAGATACTAAAAGTAAAGGAGTATTTAAGAGTTATATGAATTTGACAATCATGGAATAATACGTGGTATAGTGCACCCCCAAAATAAAAGAAAATTGACAACACTTTTTAAACAAATTTGATTCAGCTCATTATTTTTTACTATACGATTCCAGTAGCATCTCATCAACTGTCCTGCATATTTTACTGTCGATGGAAAACCTCATTTTCCCCCACTGAACTTTTTTAAAATTTAGAACAAATTTTCCAATTTTGAATTCTTGATCGGTGGTAGTATTTATTGCTGTAACTAATTTAGCAGAGAGATATTCCCACACACAGAATTTTATGAAAATAACTTTCATGCTGCAATTTTTCACACCTCATCAGAACCCAAATATGAGTTTATTTTCAAAATTTGAGGAAGATCTTAAGTCTTCATTAATTTATGAGAACATTTAAAAGAAGCCTCTATTGCCAATGCCAAAAATATTTTGACTTTTTAGATTAATTCAAATTTAAATATAGCTTAAATTAAACTTTAAATGTAGTGAGTAAACTTTTTCGATCAGGAATTTTAATTAACTAAGTGAATAGTATGCCATATTCTATCACGTTACCTGCTTTTCATCTTAAAAATTCATAGAAATCTAAAGGAAATAAATTTTGGCTCACAATGTAGTATAATAATATTACAATTAGAAATTAATATCGTCTTTCACGTACTGTATATAAAAGAACCATCAGTGATACAGAACGTTCAGCAGGTCCATGTGTGTGTTTGATATTTGCTTCCCATTCAAGATATATATATATATCTCCAGTCCCCAAGAGATAAATCCAGGGATTTAAAACTTCAGTCTCTCCCTGAAGCTGACCCTCTTGCAATACACTCTTGAAGTCCCCGAGTCCCTCGAGTCCCCTTTCCCCTTCAGTGCCGTCCAATACATCCAATTCCGCCAGCGCTAATTGGGCTTCTGCTCTGTGCAAAGCACTCAGTGTGAAGTACAACAAAGAACGCGCTTTCGCATCTCTCCGCTGTGATTTCGGCGTGGGAGAGGTGTGCTCCTTCCTTCCCCCCAAAGAACCAAAGCGACCGGGAGTGTTGTTGGGAGCAGGAATATAGCATCTGGATGTCGCTAGTTTCTTTATTCTCTCCCAAGCAGCCAATCCGCTCACTGAGCATGCATCTATTTCTGTCCAAGTTTGTGGACAACTGCACACCTCTGCACACACACTCACCTCCATCCGGTTCTTCCAGGCAAGGAGGCCTTCGTTTTCCAATTTTGTGCCAAATATTTCCTCCTTAGAGGCCACACACTCCTGTGTCCTAGAGCACAGTGGAAAGTCATTTTCACTGATTTGGAAAAGTCATCTGCAAACCCTCTGTAGGTGATGACAAATTGGAAGAAAGGAAAAAGAAAGGTAAAAATTAAAGGCATCAGATACCTTAAAACAATGCCAGGGTGGATGTTTTTACAGTCTGATAATTAAGACATTTTCTATATATTATTCTTGCTCCGTAGAGTGTTAGAAAACCAATTTGAATAAAGTTTGCAATGATGACATCATATCCCCCCCATTTTTCTTTAGCGTGTACAATTGCACCGTGCCACCAGAGTAGTTAATGTTGCATTTAGGGGAGTACAACCCCACGGACAGTCATTCAAAATGTAAATAGCATTTGCCTCTAATAATATTTCGAAATGGCAGACAGGTAGCTCAAGTTGAGTGCGTTGCCCGACGTGCCCTGGTGCGGAGAGCGAGCACCTTCCGGAGAACTGGGCAACAGATCTCACTTGCGTGCACAATCCCCGCCGTGCCCCAGTTTTGAGGTGCAGAGAGAAGACCATGGATGCTAACTTGCCCCACACCTTCACACTCATGATAAGAGACAGGAAGAATTTGGCACTAAACTCCCTACCCCCCAAAAAAAATCACAGCCCTTCTGCAACCAAGAAACGTGTGCTGTTTTGAGGGGTCACATATATATTCTACCTCTGTGCCAAAAATATCTGAATCTGTAATAATGAATCAAAATTACGGCGTGGGATGGAATTTCACGCCTGAAGTGACCTGCTGAGATCACTCATGGGGTGACCACATCTGCTGTCCATGCTAACCTTGTAAGAATCTGGGAACAAATTTTAAGATTCCCTTGTTGCCAGGAAAAAAAAAAAAAAGAACACCACTCTTCACTCTCCAGCCCTTCCCTGGGGCCACCCAGAATGTGATCTACTTTTGAAGCTAAATTCAATGTTTGATCTCCTAAATGAAAGGAAAAGGAATCCGTGTCAGCCCAAACGGTTCTTCAGATGAGCCTCTATCTTGTCTACAAGAATTATTTGAGAGATTTCCCATGGAACTCACCCAAGACGTGGAGAGAGTCTGCAAGCTTTGTGATCTTTCCCCCATGGTATGTGCTCTGCAGGATTTGCAGAAATTTACCCAAAACACTCCCAGCTGAGGGCTCCTCGCACACCACGCACGTCGGGGCGCAGGACGACGAGCTCTTTCCAGCTGCCTGCTCCCTTTAAAATCGTTGAATTTCACCACGCTGTTTTCCTACTTTTGGATCTTGTTTCGTGTGAAGTCCTGAATTCAGATAGAAAATGCCACCAAAAATGCCGGTTATGTCAGAGTCATCCAATTACCATGATAAAGGGAGTGCTTCTACCTCCGTCCAGGTCTCACACCCTTCACTGCCCGAAGACTCGCTGGGAAAGGGTTCATCGGAGCACCTCTTTCTTGCCCCTGCTGTAATGCCCGGTCTCACTCGTATGATTTAGATAACATATAACAAAGGAACACACCACAGGACTGGAGAGTTTTAATCACATTTGACTTATATGATGCCAGACAGAAACGTATGGCTTCGAGTAAAAATCTGTAAGTCCATGTGTTCTGGATAAAGAGGGAAATGTGTGTGTGTGTGTCTGTGAGAGCGTAAGTGTGTGTACACACACATATATAATTGGGATCTGCTGTCATTTTTTAAAGCCCCAGATGTTCCCCTTCCTCCTGCATTTTGGCGGCTCAGATCCGCGGGCCGTTCGGAAACTAACCCAGATTGCGTGGCCACACATCTCAAGTCATCCTCCGACGTGAGAGGGAAGCATTTCCTGGGCATCTTGATGACACGTTGAATGGACTTTAATGTAAAGAGCCATTGTGGGCAAAAAGAAATAGGACAAAGGAGAAAAAACGTATGAAAATGGTAGAAAGTGATCCCTCCCTTTAGTCACACTCAGTTTCCGTC
>PVKM010005242.1:0-48521 GCA_004027735.1 Carollia perspicillata
CAAATTTGAAAAGTCTTCTAAAATAAAAAATCCAATATGGAAAGCAGTAGTTAGTTCCTAGACAGAAGGCCGATGACATAAGCTTAGATTCGCTTATTTATTAACTAAGGCTAGTGTTCAATCAGTAGTGTAAACTCCAGGTCACACCTGGCATCTGCTCAGATTGTTCAGTGTCTGTGCTGTGCCAGTTAATGTTTGAATATTAGAAACTGATATTTACATGACATTGATCATGTGCTTGGGTCAGTAGTACACCTGCTTTCACGGAGCTTACCTTCTAGTGGAAGGAGACAGAAAAAATAATTATCGCAGGGAGTGTGATAAGAGATACAAAAACAATAAATAAAACAGGATTGAGGTAGAGTGACAAGAGTGGCAGAAAAAGAAAGATTCTATGATTTCCAGCAGTGAACAGAAACCCCTGAATAAGGCACATTGAGTTTAGAAGGGAATAAGGAAGAGCCAGCTGTGTGAAGACTGGTAGAAGAATAAGAAATGCACAAGATTTGAAGAAGAGTTTTACGGCGATCATTCTGTCATGAACTGAGATTTCAAAATCTTGAGGCAGGTAGTAAAAATGGTCTTTAAAATAGGTGAAGTAAAACAAAATTATGACAAACATATAAAATATATTTATACATACATAAATATATAATATATAAAAACATATATAAATGTGGAGAGGAGCTAGAGTAGCCAATATAACAGGAGATAGTGAATATTTAAGTATCTATGCTTCTGTGCTGCTTTTTGTTTGTAGTGTTTTTATCCAGAAAAGCAGTATTTGAACCAGGAAGAACAAAGCAGATTTGTTCTGGAGATCCCAAAAAGTTTGGAAGATTTAAAGGCTCACCTGGATACTTTTAAAATGAGTTAATTATCAATCCACACACTCTTCCACATCTAAGCATTCTCTTTTGTGATTGAAGAGCTGCCGTGAACAAACCTGGGGGAGAATGTGCCAGGTGCTTGAAGCCCAAAAAGGAGCAAATGGCTGTTTTCAAAAGACAGGTCAAGAGGAGAGTTAGCGGACAGGGCATAGGGGAAGAGGTTAATACAGATAAATTCCAGAAGTTGTAGTGGGATGACTTTGGCGTCCATCTCCAGCATAATTGTATGCTTGAATAGTGAACCAATTATTTTTGAGCTGTTACTGAGGCATAATGGTTAGCACCAGGAGCCAGCCTGGGTTCCGTAAGAATTTCTCCTGCCAAACTAACCTAATGTAATTTCCAGACCAAAAAGTAAGGTAGGCATAAAAAAGTCTAGATTTGAGAAAGGCATACATGAGGAAAGCGTGTGGTTCAATAACTTTCTTCTTAAAATTAACATTTTGTAAAGTTCTATCAGTTTCAAAAAGATACATACTACATTAAAAATGGCAAAGGTATAATGGTAACATGGCATAGAATTTCATTATTAATAGATCTCTCTTTTTAGAAATTTATATTCCAAGTAAAATGCACAAGGTAAATGGCATACATAAAGTGTTTTTAGTGAATGGAAAGCCCCTTTGTTTTTGGGGTTTTAATAAACTAACAAGTTCCAAATCTGCATTTGAAGAGTATACAGTGGGATAAATTTATTTATAATGAATACATGGTTATATTTACATCTGGTAAAACAATATGTGACCTTATGAAACACTGAGTTTATTCATTCTTTGAAACATGCTGACAAGATATTTAGATAAAAAATATACTTCAATCTATTATAAATAAAATTATTTATAGGAATACAGCCTGTCAAATGTGCCAGTGAGCTGTAAGTTGCACATATGATTTACAAGTGAGTTCCCTTGGTAAGACTTTTAAATTACTTTTTATTTTGAAATAATCTCAAACTTAAGAGAATGTCCAAAAAATAATACGAGAAACTTTTTTCCTCAGAATCATTTGAGAGCAAGTTGTTGACATAGTGGCCAATGATCCCATAATGTTTTGAGTCAACAAGGAAGGACATTCTCTTATGTAAGTACAGTATAACCATCATAATTAAAATTTAACAAGGCAATGGTATGGTGGATCAGCTGCAGAATAATGCCAGAAAGCATTTTCTTTGATTCTCCATGTTACAAATACTGCATTATCTTTATGTTATTGTTATTATTATTACTACCAATTATAGTTTTATAAATATTTTGGTTCCTGTAAATATTATCATATATTTGGTACATATAAATATTTATTAAAAGGCAACAAAACTATAAGTAACCTTTTATAATATTTTTATAAACATTATATTTCAAAAGTCTTTCTCTTTTATTAAATTCATGTGGCCTACAAAGAGAATGAAATGAACATTTATTCTTTAAATTATACTGCTGTTTAGAAAATATTGCTAACAGATGCATGATTTTGCTAATAATATTAGACATATTGTTTACATTTAAACATATAAATAAAGCAGTTTTATTTGTATTACATAATAATGTGATCCATAATTAAATATACATATTTTAATAATTTTATCATTTTTGTTCATGGCATGTGGTTATTCATAAGGCTTGTGAAAATTCAGCAAATGGAATTGCTATCCTACTAATAGCATTATTTTAAGTAACAAAATATTCTGTGGAAGGAATGTACCTAAATTTTATAAGTTAACTTAATGATATACTATCAGCATATCAGTATTTAGGTTGTTTGCATTTTACATTTTTTTACTTTTCTAATTATTTTCTTAGGTTAATAGTAAACTTTCTGAGTTAAAGAGATATGCTAGATTAATCTTCCAAAAATCTGGGACCAATTTATATTCCTACCTATTAGTATAGTAGTGATCATTTCTCTATTAACCCTCTAACACTGTAACACTTTTAAATCTTGCCAAATGAGGGCACAAAATAAAATAGTTGTTTTTATTTTAATTTGTACATCTTTATTTTTAGTAGGGTTTGATAGTTTTCATATGCTTATTGATCATTTCAGCTTTTTTTTTTTTCTGTGAATTGCTGGTTCATTTACCTTACCCATTTTTCTCATACATTAAATATTTTTATTTTGCATGATAGTTACTAAAGTTATGAAGTTACATTTTAGAAATGCATTCTGAACAGGTTATACATTAAGTGACATGATGGCTGGGGTTATGAATACAATAACCCAGTAATGTGGTGCAGACAGAGGAGAGAGGAATGGCTACGAGGTGGTAGACAGTGAGGGGAGACTGGGGAAGCGTCAGAGAGCTTCGGAGCACGGTCCTCTCCGTTTACGTATACGTGGGAAACCACCCCTTCCCCAGACAGCACGCATCCTTGTATCAATAATTTCATGTCACAAGGAATGTATTAAAAAGTGCAAGAAGAAACTTTCATTTACAAGGGTTTAAGCATACATTAAAGCATCAAACTGTACACTTTAAATACCAGTTTTATGTGTAATAGCTAAAAATCAGAAACAGCCCAAGTGTCCATTAACAAATGAATAGTGGTATAGCCATACAACGGAATATTGCTCAGCAATAAAAAATAATGAGCTATTCACATTAGTAACATTTATGAATCTTGAAATACTGATGCAGGATGATGAATACCAGAATAAAAAAAGCAAACACGATTCTAATTAGATAAAAATCCAGAAAGTACAAACTAATTTACTGCCAAACGAAGGAAAACAAGGTAGGGTGGAGTACCCACGAGAGCAGGGAGAGATTATAAAAGAGCGCATGGTAAATACAGGCGTGATGGGTGTGTTCATTAGTACGATTATGATGGTTTCATGGGTTTATATGTATGTGAGAACTAATCCTATTGCACAGGGTAAATGTGTACAATTTAGAGCATGTCAGATATATCTCAATAACACTTATAAAAATGGTTCGATAAAAGTTTGGATCTACTTTCTTAAGAATCCAGGTCTGGCAATGCTGTATGGGCTTGACCATCTCTGTCTTCTTGCTTTGGGAAGGGCAGCCCTCAGTTAGTGGCCAGCAGTATTGGCAAGCAATAAGGAGCATTTCTATCTAAGTCAACAAAAATTCCACCTGGGGAGTAAAAGCCACATCCTTGGACTACGGGATTTCCCCTTTCTGTGTTTTCATTTTCTTGACTGTGCAGCAATGGCCTTGAGGTGAATAATTCAGAGGCTACAGGAGGAAACAAACCCTCATTTGCTCTGGCAATGACCTCAGCTCGAAGGAGAACACTAGCAAAAACGACACACACTCATCTCAAGCAGCCATAGTCACTGGAACTTCTGCAGATGCACTTTAAGAAGAGGCACATTCTCTCTAGTTAGATGCCGTCTCCTCCAGACCCTATTAATCACACTCAGTGTTTCTGTTCCAATTGTGGTTTCCACCTGGCCCCGGCAATCTTACCACAAGTGACACCAGCAAATGAATTCTGGACACCAGGGCTCATGGTTGCACCTGGAGACCAGCTTTTCCTCAGTAGTGTTGGGAGTGATGTGACTCCCCTGGGGAAGGGGAAAACCAGTTCTTCTTCTCCCCTAAGCACTGCAGATCATCACAACAACTCTTTCTCAGGGGGACCTCTGCACCCACAAAATAATACTGGAATCCAAGCCACAAAATAACACCATGAAGCACTGTAATCTTTCCTAGATGGCCTTTGTCAGCAATGCAAATTAGACCAAACCTGGAAGAAGTAAAATCCTTTGCAAGTTGCCAGCAATATCCAAACTAGGTATTCTTGGTCAAAATTGGGTTCAAGACCTTGCTCCAATTACTCAGAGAGGAGAGAATGAGATCCCCCACCCCCGACTCCATGAACTTAGACTGTTCATGATTTTCCTCCAGGGAATGGGAGAGAAAAAAAGAAACATCTGCCTTCCTTTATTCCACTGGGTTGACTAATACACATGCCAGGGACCCACCAGGTGGCAGAAGTAAGGCTTATGACACAGCAACTGGCAGTGACAAAGATCTGGCAAGGGCCTTGTTCGGGATGGGCTAAAAAGCTCAGCCCTGTTCACTAAAGCTTTCCACACTTCTAGCACTTGTGGGAAATCTCCCACCACGTACGTTCTGATACATGGGTTCAATTCTGGTAGATGGCTCCATCACAAAGTTACTCCTTCGTTGCTTGTACACTAAACCACGTCTCACTACCTGGGCTCCTTTCTTCCATCGGACCCGCCCAAAGTCCCCTCTGGGCTGGTGGACATCCACATGAAAAAAAAATACTAATTTAAACACATACCTTACAGTACCCTTCACAAAAATTAACTCAGAATGGATCAGAGACCTAAAAGCAAAATGCAAAACTATACAATTCCTGAAATACAATATAGGGGAATATCCAAATGACCTTGGGTTTGTTAGTGACTTTATATAGTCAACACCAAAGGCACAATCTGTGAAAGAATTGATAGGCCGGACCTCACTAAAATCAAAACTTTTTTTCTGTATGAAAGACACTTTCAAAAGAATGAGACCATAAGCCACAGACTGGGAGAAACTATTTGTCAAAGACGCATCTGATAAAGGACTGTCATCCAAAACTGACAAAGAACTCAAAACTCAACAATAAGAAAAAGAACAACCCAAGTTAAAAATGGTCCAAAAATCTTAATAGACACTTCACTTACAAAGTTACACAGCTGGCAAATAAACATACAAAAAATTTCTCTACATAGCATATCATTAGATAAACGCAAATTAAAACAACAACGAGATACTACTGCACACCTACTGGAAAGGCCAAAATCCAGAACTCTGACAACAGCAAAAGCTGCTGAGCCCAAGGCGACGGGAACTCTCATGCAGTGCTGGTGGGGAAGTGAAACAGGGCAGCCATTTTGGAAGACAGTTTGGTGCTTTCTCACAAAAGAAAACGTGCTCTTACTGGTAGGATCCGACAATCGTGCTCCTTGTTACTTACCCGAAGGAGCTGAAAATATTTTCCCACAAAAACCTGCACCCTCAAGAAAACATAAACTCCCTAATGGGAGGAACTATGTAATAATCTGTTATATCCTAGCTCTTCACACATGGCCTAGAAGCTAGTTTGTAATTTAAAAAAAGAAAGAAAGAAACATTTATTGGAAGATTAAGAGGTCCTAGTTAACTTAAAATTTTAGAGAATATTAATTATATCATTATCTTTCAGTATCATAGTATTGAGTACACAATAGTGGAATATATTGGGGCAATAGTTTAAAACTTTATCTTGATAGAGAAAATAGACTAAGCAATTATTGATTTTGAGTTAAAATATACTATTTGAATACAGTCTATTGGTGTAAGTCTATTGGTGTAAAATATACTATTTGAATACAGTCTATTGGTGTAAGAAATTTGTGTTATAAAAATTCCACATAAAATCCTCAGTCCTACACACAAAACCCTTCCTTCGGACATTCACACACTTTAAACATTGGCAGATACAAGGTATGACTGCCGAAACCTAGAGAGCGTGTTTAGATGTAGGGAAGATTCCTCGAGGAGACATGTGCCTTGCCAAGTAATGATTACTGGTAGTGTGTCAGAAATGTAAGGAAGCTGAGAAATTAAAACTACAGCTTGGCCAAATTTATCTTAGCATGCTGACCTGAGAGTTTTTAAATACTCTAATGGAAGTGGTACTGGTCAAGAAAAAAAATAACCTTGCCCAGTAACTTAAAGCAAAATCATGCCCTTTGGATATTTTATTTTTCACTACATTTCTTAGACAAACTGACTTTAATTTTTAGAACCGTTTTAGGTTTATAGAAGAATTGAACAGAAAGTGCAGAGCTCCCATGTACCCTCCCCTCCCCCAACTTGTCAGCCCCAGCCCCAACCCTGCGTATTTTCCTCATTGTTATCTTGCATTAGTGTGGAACGTTGGTTACAATGGGTGGTCCAAATATCGATGCATTGTTATTAACTGATGCCATAGTTTACACTGGGCTCATTCTTTGTGTTGAACAATTCTCTGTGTTTTGACAAATGCGTGTCATATAGCCACCGTTACAGTATCATACAGAACAGTCTCACTGTCCTAAGCATCCTCTGTGCTCCGCCTGTTCCTCCCTCTTTCCTTCCACCCAAACCCCTGGGAACCACTGATCTTTTTATTGTCTCTGTAGTCTGGCCTTTTTTTTTGAATGTCATGTATTTGGGATTATACAGTATATAGCCTTTTCAGAGTTGGTCCTTTCACCTAGCAATATACATTAACACCTTTCAATGAATGCTTTCAATGTACAAAGCATTGAGCTAGACACTAGAGATTCATCCCTAATAATTACCTTATGAGCTAACAGGAAAAGCAAATATATAAATAAATAAATTGCAATAGACGGATAAGTATAGGAGTCATGAAAAATACATCACAGTAGCACAACAGAAAACAAAGTTATCTATAGATGAGAGTAAATGCAGAACAGATCAGTTAAGCTTCCCAAAACAAATGACTTGTAAGCTGGGCTCTGAGAGATAGGTAAGGTTTTTGCCTGAACAATGGAATCATTATTTCCTGGTTTTTTAATTTTATTTTGACAATTTCAGGGGTCATTTACACTACATACATTTCACATACACACGTATATAGCCACTTGAAAACAACCTCCCTTCTTTATATCCTCAATATAATCTAAGGTTATATCGGCAACAAACCTGGGCATGTGACAGAGATAAGTGAGCACAATTTAAGACTTGCTTGAATGTGCAAATAATGAATGATTGACCCAATCTGCTTGTACTTTGACTTCTTTTTCTGTCTCTGGTAATAAATTGGTGACCAATATGGTTAGAATTAAGGGCATTGTCAGAGACTGTAAAAGAAATTCATCTGTCACACGCTAAAACTAAACATAAGCTCTTCACTTGCATGTGAGAATAAACTGTCACAATGGTTCAATGGCTGTGGTTCAAACATAAAAATATGCATATATATATGCAAAATACATGTCCAACAATCTTCTGGCTTTTCCTTTAATCAAATTTCTACTCCAACAAAATCAATCCATTAAAATAAGTATAGCTTACTTACAGTTTTGTAATTCCCATGCCCCATGAGAATGTCTTAGGGTATCTGTAATTATGAATGTGAGCTGGATAGAAACAATCATCATTTCTTGGATGAAAGCATAAATACAAGGTTTATAATCCAAAGAATAAAAGATGTTAAACTAAATATCACATTGAAATGTTTTTTAAAAAATATTTTGATATTTCCTCTAATTCCTTATTCATACTTTCTAATTTAGACCATGTAGTCTGGATCAGCACAAATAACTTTGAAAATATGAGGAGGGGGTCTTATCATCAACCTATTTGGGTAATTGAAGAAATAACATTTGGGGTTATTGCACACAGTAATCTCACAGACATTTGCAAAGATGGGCATAGCTTTATTTTTGCTTTTTCTTTGAATTTATTGGGATGAGATTGGTAAATAAAATTATATAAGTTTCAGGTGCACAATTCCATAATACATCATCTGTATATTGCATTGCGTGTTCACCACCCCAAGTGAAGTCTGCACCATCACCATTTATCCCGCTTTTACCCTGCTCCCACCCACCCCCTTTCCCTCTGGTAATCATCATATTGTTGTCCGAATGAGGGTTGTTTTTTTTTCTTAATCCCTTCACCTTTTTCATCCAAACCTGCAACCCCTTCCCCTCTGACAGCTGTCAGTATGTTCTCGGTTTCTATTTTGTTTGTTTGTTAATTTTGTTCATTAGATTAGACTCCACGTATAAATGAAAGCATATGGTATTTGTCTTTGTCTGACCGGCATAATGCTCTCCAAGTCCATCCATGCTGTTGCAAAGGGTAAGATTTCTTTCTCTTTCATAGCTGTGTAGTATTCCATTGTGTAAATGTACCAGTAGTTTTTTTATCTACTCATCTACTGATGGGCACTTGGGCTGCTTCCAAATCTTGGCTATTGTAAATAATGCTGCAGTGAACACAGAGGTGCATATATTCTTTTGATTTAGTGTTTTGGGTTTCTTCAGATATCGTCCCAGAAGTGGAATTGCTGGGTCATAAGACAGTTTTATTCTTAATTTTTTGAGGTAACTCCATGCCACTTTCCACAGTCTGCATTCCCACCACCAATGCGCGAGGACTCCCTTTTCTCCACATCCTCGCCATTACTTTTAGGTTGTTGATTTATTGATAATAACTATTCTGTGAAATATTTCATTGTGGTTTTAATTTGCATCTCTCTGATGATTAGTGATGTTGAGCATCTTTTCATATGTCTATTGGCCATCTGTATGTCTTCTTTGGAGCAGTGTCTTTTTATGTCCCTTGCCCATTTTTTAATTGAATTGTTTGTTTGTTTGTTGGTGTTGATTTGCATAAGTTCTTTATAAATTTTGGATATTGATCCCTTATCAGATGTATCATTGGCAAATATGTTCCCTCATTCAGTAGGTTGTCTTTTTATTTTGTTGATTTTTTGTAGACTCTATTCTGTTTATATCTGCTCTGATATTTATTCTTTCCTCACTTTGGACTCTGTTTTTCTTTTTCTAGTTCCTGTAGGTGTAATGTGAGATTGTTTATTTGAGATTTTTCTTGGTTCTTGAAGTAGATCTATAATTCTATGAATTTCCCTCTTAGGATTGCTTTCGTCATGTCCCATAGATTTTGGGCTGTTATGTTATTTTCATTTGTTTTGAGGTATCTTTTGATTTCTCCCTTGATCTCATTGTTAACCCATTCATTGTTTAGTAACATGTTATTTAGCTTCCATGTCTTTTTGTGTTTTTCAGTTTTTTTGCCTTATGATTGATTTCTAGTTCATACCATTATGGACAGAGAAGATACTCAATATGATATCAATCTACATTTACTGAGATTTGTTTTATGTTCTAACATGTGGTCTATTGTAGGTAATGTTCCGTGTGCACTTGAAAAGAAAATGTATTCTACTGCTTTGGGAGGAAATGCTCTGAATATATTAATTAAATCCATTTTATCTAGTGTGTCATTTCAGGCTGCCATTTCCTTGTTCATTTCCTGTCTGAAAGATCTATCCATTAATGTCAATGAGGTATTAAAATCCTCTACTATGACTGTATTACCGTCACTGTCTCCCTTGCTGTCCATCAAGATTTGCTCTACAAGCCCTGGCTGGTATAGCTCAGTGGATTGAGCACGGGCCTGCGAACCAAAGATTTGCTCTACATATGTGCGTGCTCCTATGGTGGGCACACGAATGTTTGTAAGGGTTCTGTCCTCTTGTTGGATTGCTCCCTTTATTGTTATCTCCTCTTTGTTACTATAGCCTTTGTTTCAAAGTCTATTTTGTCAGGTGTAATTATTGCCACCCCAGCTTTTTTTCCCCTTCCATTTGCAGGAAATATCTTTTTCCATCCTTTTACTTTTAATCTGTGTATATCTTTGTTCTGAGGTGGGTGTCTTGTAGACAACATATGTATGAGTCGGGGCATAGCTTTCACTGGCTATTTGCCTCACATCTTCTGAAAGACTCAACCTTTAGTCACAGTTTAAATTTAAAAAAATACAAAGTGTCTCAAGTCATTTCCTGTATTTAAAACACTTGGCAAAAATGTGTTGCAGAGTTTTTAAAACTGATGTGTTCAATTTTGGCAGCTTCTTTTGTCCTCAGGGTACTTTGTAACATCTGCTATTCCAGAGAGCATATGCTAATCGTGAGAAACCTTGTTTTATTATTGATTTTTTCAATACTTAAATATATATGAAAATAAAACACACAAGATTTTCAGGGTAAATGATACTATAAAATTATTTTGGGGTGAAGTACAGAAAAAAATGCATTTTTCTCCTTATTTAAATCTAAAGCATATAAATAAAACACAGATTAAATTTTTTTCGCATGCAAAGACCTTAATAAAATGAAGAAATACATTCCCTGAACTGCGTCAATGAAGGTTTGTGATGACCTTGAAGTGTGGCATAATATGCCGTCCCAAAATACACCCCTTTGGCATAAAGAATTTCTTTTTTGAGCTCAAGGCAATTAAGTGGGAATAAGAAAAATTCTCTGCGATCCCACTATTTGCCAAAAAGCAGGACATACATTTGTAAAGATGTCCCCTCTCCTCTCTCTCAGGAAGAAAGGCAGTCAATCACTGAAGACAACTCCAGACCCTTTTCAGTCCAGAGTCTGCATCACGTAAAAACAAATTTTACTAAAACTAGCCCTTATCTACCATAGTTTCCCCATGTATCTGCCTTCCACTATTTGCTACCTCTAGAAGCTTGAAGTTTTTTTCTTTTGTCTTGTCACTTCTCTGCAAAATTATTTTTCTTTCATTAAGATGCCATCTAAACCCACGTCCTAATCATCCCTTAGAGTCACTCATCACTGGGTGCTCCCCTGTGTATATGTGTAGTGATTTTTGTTTAATTTACAGGGTTGCAGCCAACAAACCTAAAATGATTAGAAGAAAAAGAAAGACTTTCTCTTCCTATAACTTTAATTCCCATTGACATGCCTAGAGTAACAGTTCTTATTGAATGTCTTTGCAGACTTGTGCATTTCTTGGTAACTCTAGCTGGCAAAAATTAACCTCATAAGGCACAGATAGGCAGAGCGAGCCCTTGTGCAGCTGTTTCTGTGATTACAGAACAAATAGCTGTTCTAGTCTTACTGAGCTGACTGGTGGAGAGAAATTATGAACCACTCAATTGCTAACCAAAATGTCTTGGGGTTTAAAAAGCAACTTCTCTCATACCCTAGGGAACAAGTAGATGCTCTATAACCCAACCATCCAGTCTCGGTGTGCAGGAGTGCACGTGCATGATGTGAATTAAGCTTCATCTAAGTAAGATTTCAGATGTATAGTTTGATATAGTCATGTGTGCATTTATGTATTAAACAGTTGAACAATTTTTTGGTCATTTTTAAAATTACATTTATTAGGGTAACTTTGGTTAATAGCATTATGTAAATTTCAAGTGTACAACTTTATGAGATCTATATACTCTATTGTGTATTTACAACCTGAAGTCTAGTCTCCTTTCATCACCGTATATTTGACTCCTTTTACCATCTTCATTCTTCCCCCAAATCCCTTCCCCTCTGGTAACCACCATTCTATTTTCTGTATCTATGAGTTTGTTTGTTGTGTTTTTGTTTATTCATTTTTTACTTTCTATTTTACATAATATATATGAGTGAAATCATATGGTTCTTTTTCTTTTTCATCTAGCTTATTTCATTTAGTACTATACTCTCAGGATCTATCCAAGTTGTTGCAAATGGGAATACTTCATCTTTTTTATGAATGAATAGTATTCCATTGTATATATGTACCACATCTTTCTTATCCAATCATCCATTGAAAGAGACTGTTTCCACGTCTTAGCCTTTGTGAATGATGTTGCAATGAACATAGGGGTATGTACATACTCATTTATCTTTATGAAAAGTGTTTTCAAAATTTTTAGGCATATAACTAGAAAAGGAATTACTGGACCATATAGTAGCTCTATTATTAATTTTTTGAGGTACCTTTATACTGTTTTCCATTGTGACTGTACCATGTTATAGTCCCATTAGTAGTGAGGGTTTCCTTTTCTACACATCCTCTCCAACATTTGTTATTTCTTGTCTTATTGAAAACAACCATTCTAACAGGTATGAAGTGGATCTCCTTGTGGTTTCAATTTGCATTTTCCCCTTATAACTAGTGATGTTGAATATCTTTTCATATATCTATTATCCATCTGTATGTCCCATTTGGAAAATTGTCTCTTCAGGTTCTCTGTCCATTTTTAATTGGATTGTTTGGGGCTTTTTTTGTTGTTGAGTTGTATGGGTTCATTATATATCTTGGATATTAGCCCCTTATCAGAGGTATCATTTGAAACTATATTCTTTCACTCAATTGGTTGCCTTTTTGTCTTGTGGACAGTTTTGTTTGCTGTCCAGAAACTTTTGAGTTTGATGTAGTCCCATTAATTTTCTTTTCTTTTTGCTTCCCTTGCTTTCGAGTTCCAGCTCACAAAAAACCTTCTCAGACCAAGACCCATATGTTTTTGCCTATGTTTTATTCTATGTATTATATAGTTTCAGGTCTTATATTCAAGTATCTAATCCATTTTGAGTTAATTTTAGTGTATAGCATCAGATTGCAGTCAAACTTTATTCTTTTGCATGTGGCTTTCCTGTTTTCCAAACACCATTTACTGAAAAGTATTTTCTTTCTTCATTGTATGTTTTTGGCTTCTTTGTCATAAAGTATTTGCCCATAGGTGTATGGGTTTATTTTTGTGCTCTTAATACTGTTCCATTCATCTGTCTGTTTTTCTACCAATATCATACTGTTTTGATTATTGTAGATTTGTAGTATAGTTTGAAGTCAGGTCATGTGATGCGTCCAGATTTTTTCTTTTATTTTAAAAATTGCATTGGCTATTTGGGGTCTTTTTTGGTTCCACATAAATTTGAGGATTATTTTGGTTCTATTTCTGTGAAAAAATGCACTAAATCTGTATATTACTTTAGGTAATATGGCCATTTTAACAATGTTAATTCTTCTAATCCACGAACAAGGAATATCTTTCCATTTCTTTCAACAATGTCTTGCAGTTTTCAGTGTACAGGTCCTTCTCCTTTGTTAGTTATTTGTAGATATTTTATTCTTTCTTTTGCAATTGTAAATGGGATTGGGTTTTTTTTTTTTCATTTCTCTTTCTGATATTTCACTGCTAGTATATAGGAATGCAGTGGATTTTTGTATATTGATTTTGTATTCTCCAGCTTTAACATATTTGTCTATTTTTTCTTAGAGTCTTTTGGTGGCATCTTTAGGGTTTCTATATATAGAACTATGTCATCTACAAATAGTAATCATTTGCTTCTTCATTCCTAATGTGGATTCCTTTTTTTTTTTTCTTGCCCAATTGTGCTGGCTAGGACTTCCAGTACAATGTTGAATAACAGTAGTGATAATGGGCATCCTCTCTTGTCCTGATCTTGGAGGAAAAACTTGAGTATGATATCAGCAGAGGGTTGGTCACAGATGGACTTTATTATATTGAAGTACTTTCCTTCTATGCTCATTTGATTGAGTGTTTTCATCACAAATGGATGTTGTATCTTGAATTTTATCTTTTGTTTGTTAATATAGTGCATCACATTGATTGATTTGTAGATGCTGAACCATCCTTGCATTCCTGGAATGAACCCCACTTGATTCTGCTGTATGATCCCTTTAATGTATTGTTGTATTCAATACACTTGTGGTTTTTTTAGGATTTTTGTACCTGTTTATCAGAGATATTGGATCAGAAGGTAAATATTTTTAAAGTTAAAGAAGTAAAGTTTATAGAAAGCTAGCTTTGTAGGGAGCTTATGACCTACAATGTATGAATGCAATACCTTGTGATTACAAATGTAAATCATTCAATTGGGAACAAAGGTTATTACACATTATGTGGGATTACTTCTTTTTTACTTTGAGTCATATGTTTTTCAAATGATTTTAATTAAAAAAATTTGTAAGTGAAGATTTCTTAAATGTTTAATTTTAATTTAGTTTAAAATTTTAATATTGTAAATCACTATTTTTAGTTCTATAGTTTGACTAGTTGATTGCACCCATATTGACATCCCATGCATTTAGTAAACATTGCCCACTAATAAAAAAATTGAAGGGTTCTCTACCTATGTATACAAGTTTAAAAAAATGATTCTTAATGATGCCATTAAGTTTTAAAAATTTTTTGAATTTTAAAAATTTGTTAACTTACTTTATGCCTTTTGATACACATGGAAATCAGTTATTGCAGTCTTGCATTAGAAAACTGTCTTACTAAATATCATACTCAATAAGAAATGATAGGAATCTTGACTGCAGGAAAAGCAAAAAGAAAAAGAGAAGGTGCTGTTTCTTTGCACCTTTAAAAAACTTATGTGCCCTAACTGGTGTGGCGTATTTGGTTGGGTGCCATTCTGCAAAGCAAAAGGTCTCTCCAGTTTGATTCCTGGCCAAAGCACATGCCTGGGTTGTGGGTTTGGTACAGGTCAGAGTGTGTGCAAGAGGCAATCAGTCAATGTTTCTCTCTCACATCAATGTTTCTCTCCCTCTCTTTCTCCATTACTTCCCCTTTCTCTAAAAATAAATAAATAAAATCATCTTTAAAAAGTCATGTGCTCCAAGGCCAGTAATTTCAAAGTATCTTGAAAATAATGTAATTTAAATATATAACACCAACATGAAATAAAACATTAGCTCTTGATTTGGGAAATATTTAAATATTAAAAATTAGCAATTTCTGCAGAGGTCCAACCAGTTTGGGTTTTGTTTTTCTTAAAGAAATGTTGTAGCATCTTGTGTAGCATAAGTCTCAAATCCTGCTTAGTTTGGAATGTTTCTGTCAGACAGAAAATTATCATAAATAGGTCAGAAACTCAAATAGAAGGTCACAAAGTAAGTGTTCTGTGAATTGAGTGTATGGGTAAGGTGAGCTCAACAGTGTCCTCTACTTACTACTCATATGATATTTTTCATTCTTATGGCAGAGGGAATGCATGCACTCATTTATGTGCTCAACTCTTAGGTATGTTGTACCAAAGGTTTTCATCACCTTTCATTATAAGATAACCACATGTATGCATTAAGGAAAGATACATGTATCTGTAGATTCCTGTGATTAAAGTTCTTTTGTTCAGGGATCATGCTAGCTCATTCTAACTTTCCCTAAAATATTTAGGGAGAGATTTGTCCCTCTTTTTAAGGAATTGCTCAGGACTTTGTTCCATACAATAGCTCATTGGATTAAGCCCTAAGGAGGCTGATGGTAGTTTTCTTTCAATCAATTATACATTTGCACCTCTGTCTCCTAAGAAGGTAGTAAAACTTCAGAACATCCATTTTTCTGAAATAGAGAGACTGGAAATCCAAATTGGTTTCTTTGAAGGATGTCCCACCATAGCCCTCCAATGTATCTGTCCACTCTTCCAACCTGAGCTACTTTAGGGTGTAGGACTCCCTGGACACTTAGATTTTCCACCTATAAACAAAAGGACTGTGGGTAAAATATAAATATTCATAGAGCATTAAGTTCATAAATGTGTAATGAGAAATTGATAGGCTTATAAAACCCATTGCCCAGTTTTTAAAAAAATCTCATGAAAGTACTATCTTGAGATTAAAAGAATGAGAATATTGTCTAATTCAGAGAGAGGAGCTTCTCCTGATATTGTACATCTTCTAATTAGTAAAAACCATGTTTCTTGAACTCAATCAAGCACAGAAAGGAAAAAAACACATCTATTGGATTTCTTCCCTTATTCTGATACTAATTATCCACCCAAAAATGATGCAATTTCTGACCTTGGCACTAAGCTATAAGGAAGAATGTTTAACATTAGCTTATTGTATTAGTCCTGTAGCATTGCCATAGCAAACTGCCACAAGCCAGATGGCTTTAACATACCCAAAATCTATTGCCTCACAGTTCCAAAGGCTAGAAGTATGAAATTGAGTCATGGGAAGGGCCACGCTCCCTCTGAAACTTGGAGGGGACACTTTCCTTGCCTCTTCTGAGCTTTTGGTGGTTTGCTAGCAAAATTTGGTGTTCCTTGACTTACAGCTGCACAACTGTAATCTCTTTGTGGTTGCACTGAATTCTCCCTGTGTGTCTCTGTCTTCATATAACCATCGTCTTAAAAGGACATCAGTCATATTGGATTAGGAGGTCACCCTACTCCAGTATGACTTCATCTAAACCTAACTAATTATATTTGCAATGACCCTACTTTCAAATAAGGTCACATTGGGAGGCATTGAGAGGATCATTAACGTTTTGGGGGTTGGTGGGTGGAGCTACAATTCAACTCATAACACAATTTATTTTTTGTCAATTGTATATTACATGGCCATGATTTGTTCTGAAAAGTGGAGCTACATTACCTTGGTAATACTCATTTAGCAAATCTGAGCAGGCAAAGTCTGAAAATAGAAGGTGAGAGGCCTCCTGTCTTTATGAAGGTTAAAATCCAGTTGGGCAAACACACCATTTACAATTGTTGCATGTAAAGTGATAAATTCCATAATGGCAATGGGTACAAGTGCTGTGAGAGCAGTTGATGGACCGACAAACTTTTCTTGGCTTGGAGTAATTTTTATTTTTTCATATATTTAATGTTTCCTCAGTTTTCTATGATGAGCATTAATTAGTTCATGAAGACATTATAGCCAAGAAATAGACAAAGGAACATGGTTCGTGGCATGTAAGATATATGCACTAATTAAGTGACCCACTATTATGGAGGAAGAGATTGTATAGAAATTGTTTTCTGTACAAAACCTTCATTTATTCACCCATTTATTTATTAATTCAAAAATACCTATTGAATACCTGCCAAGCACAATTTCAGGTACTGAAGGTATAATGTTGAATAAGGTAGATTACATTCTTGCTTTGAATAAATGTATGGTTTGGTGGAGAGTAGAGCCCCCAAAAGTGAGACAGAAATAAGTCAAATCATCACAATTTACAATGAAGATTGCACATTGGTGGTAGAAAAACAGGAAAAGTCTCCAGTAAGAGGGAACAGTTAAATTCTGAATCCTGAAGGATGAGAAGGTGCTGGCCACTCAAAGAGCAGGAAAGTTTTGAGTGGGCCATTTGTTTTGAAGGGACTACTGATGGACAAGTACAACAACTTCCAAAAGCCTTTACCCGTGTCAGGTGTGGGCAAAGGAAATAAAAAGGGAACATTAGAGAAGCAAACAAATTAAAGATATTAAGAAAAGATGAAGAGAGAAACAGACAGTAAGTTGTCAGTAATGGTGAATCCAAAGAGTGTCCAAACGTTGAGAAAAGTGCTAGGAAAATATTAAATACTTTGTCTATACTTACATATAACTGTGTATTAACTTTTAAATTTGTACACTTTTTGCTTCAGCAATTCTACTTCTATATATTTATCTAAATAATTGTTTTGTATTCTGTGCAAAGGCATCTGTAAAAAGAAATAATTTTCAATGTTGTTTTATAATAAAAATAGAAGTAACATAAATACCCATTAATACAAAACTGGCTTCAAAGACTTTCGTGTAGCCACACAATGGAAGAGTATGCAACATTAAGTGCATTATAAAATAGCATGTCTCAACTTGTTGGTCTCAAGATTCTTTTACCCTCTTACAAATTATAGAGAACTCCAAAGAACTTTGATTTTTGTGAGATATATCTATCTAGTCCATCAATTTTATTGGTCAATGTTCCACAGTAGGTCCCAGGTCACGAAGCACAGAGTAATGGCTTCTTAGATTTGCAGACAAACATGAAAACATACTAACATATGCATTCTAGAATGAGGAAGAAGAAGATTAATAAAAGGGTTAAAAAATCTTCCTACACAACTTAACTCCAAAAGTTGACTTTTGAAAATTCCAAGCAGACTGTATGCATTAAGTTGCCTCAAAACCTCAAAATCAAAATGTAAACTAATATACCATATTTTCTTTTAGACTCAATCAAGATAGCTCTGAGGAATTTAAAAGTGCCTAACTAAGAACCTATTTCAGAATAAGGACAAATTGTAATGCACTTCCTATTTCTTCTCCTTTATTGTGGTATCTTTGTTTCTTGTTTAGCAATAGCCTAAATAGGCTTTGCAAGATGTTCAGAAAATAGTTTCATGGGTGTAGCAACAGGCTAAACAGGAATGCAGAGCAAAGAACTACAACAGGCCCTGCTGGTTTGTTGCAAGTGGCCCTGTTTAATGTGAGAGGCCTTCTCATTAGGAGACGTGCACCTCCAAGCCAATCAACCAGCTATAGTGTCGAACCTGCTTCCAACTCACTCCTCTACTTGGCAGATTTAATCAGATAGTCTTAGTGCTGTAAGGAAGCCATCATCAATCATCCTAATGCAACCATCCTGTAAGATTCCTCATCCACTGCTTGATGCCTTGGGCAGCATCCCTCAGTATCATGGCCCAGGCTTCGTTAAACACCTTCAGTAACGTACCTAGCCAGGCAACTTCTTCCTTTGTTGAACAGCTCAAACTATTATATAGAGGTTTGTTTTGTTGAATATCATAGTACTTCCTAAATAGAAAAAGATCTATTTTGTTCTTAAATTCTATCTCCTGAGATGACATAGAACAACTTGGCTTCCTCTTACTCATGTTATTCTTTCAAATACTTAATAGCAACCATGATATTTTGCCTAAATATTCATTCTTGTTTTCATCACAGATATTTATAGTCTGTTCATCAGAAGGTTTCAAGTCTCTTTGCAATCCTTACCATTTTGCTCTGGACATATTTTGAATTAAATAGTTTCCCAGATCTGAACACAAAATTTTAATAATATGTGCATTGCATCTAAGAGTGAGTAGTCCCGTCAAATTTACATTTCTATGGTGTTTATAGTTAAGTACAAGCTTATTTTTCAAATATATTGTTATCTTACCTCTTTGTATTGTACTCTTTTTAGCACGTCTTTTTACTCAATGTTTGTATTTACTCAATATTTGTATTCCTAGCTCTGTGAAATCTAACAGCTGATACAATAGGACAACTCAAGGATACTTTTGGATCTCAGATTTTTCAGGCAAACACTTATTTATCTTGTTGCACAGGAATTAGTTTTTCCTTTGTATTTGAAAATGGTGCTGAAGGAACACTCCATCCATTTGGCACAGGTAAAGTTATGCTGTAGGCTTGCAGCTGGTGCCTGTTCTGATTTCTTAATGCCTATGACATCCCTGTTTATAAATATTCTGAATGTCACCCATCCTGCTTTTAGGCAGATGCCAAAGGGATTGAACATAGTGAGGGACGGGTTTATTGTAAAACATCAGAATAATACCCATATGTACTCTCCTCTATAATGATGGTAAAAACAAACCTATGAAAGCTACATTATCTGTAGTTTGCACATTAAGGGAAGACTAAAAATATTTTTTTAATTAGCCAATTTCTTTATTTTTAGAATGATGATAGTGATAGAAGCCAAGTGTTATCCAGTTTTCAGGAGAACAGCTATCTGATAATTTTTTTAAAAATTTTACCTCTTTTAATCAAAATGTGCTACTTGAAAATCTGAGTCCTTTCTGTGTAACTTGGTCAAAATGTGGAACAAGGCATTGTTCTCAGCTTAAACAGTTCTCTGTGACTATCTTCTTTGGATCTGTGTCCTTCATCCAGTTTTGAATCCGGATACATGACTTTCCTGCCAGAAGTTAATGCTTATTTCTCATTTGTTTTCATTTCCTGTTGCCTTCAGAGCTCCACAGAGGGAAGGTGCTCTATCTGTAATCTCTAAGGCATGTGGCCTTCCCAGGAAGACTGTTTATTTAATGAAAAAGGTAGAAGAGAGGTCCATTCTATTTGTTTGGAGTTTTATAAATATTTTTTAAAAGGAGGATTTCCTCATTTATTCCACTTTAGCCTTCCTGTTCAGAGAGAGTTTTAAATGCCCCCTTTGTCACTATAGGATGACAGCTTGGATTACATTTTTATAATTGTACCAAATATATTAAAGAAATTGGAAAGAAGGAAAAAAATAGAATAAGAATTCCTGAATTTCTTTTCACATTTATTATAAATGTAGGGTTATTGAATATGTATATATTCAAAACTAGTTTATCATTATAAACCCAATAATAAAAGCAGCATCGATAGTGCTATAATTATGGCTCAATTTGGATAGAAATTATGAAAGAAGAGACAGATAAATAATTGTTTTATATGCCCTGGCTGGTGTAGCTCAGTGGATTGAGCACGGGCCTGCGAACCAAAGGATCGAGGTTCAATTCCCAGTCAGGGTGTATGCCTGGGTTGCAGGCCAGTTCCCAGCAGGGGACACATGAGAGGCAACCACACGTTGATATTTCTCTCCCTCTCTCCTTCCCTTCCCCTCTAAAGAAAAATAAAATAAAATCTTTAAAAAAGTAATAATTGTTTTATATGTCAATTTTACAGTTTTATTTCCCTCTTTTATAGTTCTATTTCCCTCTTTATCTTATATTCTTCCTCAGATGGAGTTTGCTTACCAAATTATAGTTGAAGTTGAAAAACTCTTTAAAAGGTAGCAGAATAGAAAAATATTTTCAACCCTGGCTGTGTTTCTCAGTATACTGACTGCCGGTCTGTGAACCAAAGGGTTACTGGTTCAATTCCCAGTCAAAGCACATGCCTGGGTTGTGGGCCAGGTTCCCAGTAAGGGATGTGCAAGAGGCAACCAAACACTGATGTTTCTCTCCCTCTCTATCTCCCTCCCTTCTACTCAATTAAAAAAAAAAGAAAGAAAGAAAAATATTTTAAATGAGAAACTATTTATTTTATGTACCCCTTGAATCATTTTGTGATTTAAGTTTTAAAATAAACATAGAACTCAGATAACATTATTAATAAACCTGAAAATAGTTTACATTATTTTAAATGTAATTAGTTCTCAAATATATAACTAAGGTAGGACATATGGTAACTCAGAGAGAAAAGGAATAGCAGTTATTAAAATGACATTAAGAATAACACTTTAGCCCTGGCTGGAGTGGCTCAGTGGATTGAGCACTGGCCTGCAACCTGAAGGGTCACCGGTTCTATTCCCAGGCTAGGGCACATGCCTTGGTTGCGGGCCAGGTCCCCAGTAGGGGCACACAAGGGAGGCAACCACACATTGATGTTTCTCTCCTTCTCTTTCTCCCTCGCTTCCCCTCTCTAAAAATAAATAAGTAAAATCTTTTTAAAAAAGAATAACATTTAATAACAATGTATAATATTTATATAAATATATCATACATTATGCTGCATGTAACATTAGCTATTATATGTAATGTTTATAATACATACGTTAAAATTATATCTTATATTTTAACATATATTTTGTAATGTATGATACATGGTATTGAATACATACATATGTAATATAATAAAATGACACAATAGTATTTTGTATTTATTCATTTATTTTTACATTGCCCCATAGTGTTTGTGCTTCATATGTTTCAGAACCCGTTTATAGGCTTTATATATCATCTCATTAACGTCAGAGACTCTCGGTGAGGTAGCCTTGCTTTATGTCCACTTTTATATGAGGAAACAGGAGGAAAGACGTTAAGTAATATGCTTGCAGCCGTAGAGATAGTGAGTTGCATGTGTGGGGAAGAGCCCTACTTTTCTGGGATCCCCACATTTGTATGTAACCCCATATAATTTTTTAAAAAACAGCTCAGAGAAGTAATATACTGACTGTAATTTGTCACAGGACTTTGATTTTTGCATTAGATTTTCCTTAAAAAAATTATATTTAGCCCAGTACAATCTTGAAATGATTTTGGTATTCCATAGCACAGAATTTGCTGAGTGACCAGCACTAACAAGGGCTGGGACTTTTAATTTATAGGGAGTTGACCTACAAAGTAATTAATTGAGTAGATGCTAGCAAAGACTCCTTAGATACTTGGGGAGAGGATATTTTGAGAGATTGTTTTCATAGGACTTCCTTGGTCCCTCTTAAAATGTTAATATTTGATCTTATTAGAAATGACATAACAGTAAAAACAAAAACAAAACCTTGTTCTAAGAGTAAATCACATTTACTGTAATTTTTTACTATACTGTCTATTACTATCCACAAGAAGAAAAAATCCAAAAGAAAATAAAAATAATAAGCCAGCAGAAGTTGTAAAATGAAATCAGTATTAGTTCAAAAGCTATCAATAGAAAACAAGCTTTACTTTTTATTGCAAAATCTCTACAGACATTGATGGCTAAATTTTTTAATAACAAACTTTCATGAAAGAATAGATGTTCAACCATTATGCAAAATCCTCAAAAGTTAATTACCAAGCTACATTTACTTTACAAAACATAATCAGTATGCAAATAACATTGAGGCACAATTGGGTAGAAAGAGTAAAAATGGAAACTGAGTCTTGAGATGTAATTCAGTCCTCGTGAAATTACATTTGTTTTCTGTCACTTAACAATATGTTTAACAAAGTCCCAACTGATAACATAAACCCCACTTGGACAATGTTTCTATTACCTGATCAGACTTGAACTTCTACTTTTTCACTACTAAGAAAATATATGTACTTTAATTTTCCATTCAGATCAAACAATTACACTGAACATTGGGACTCCTAAGGTAATAAATACATGTATGCTTTCATATCAGTTTTGTCCAGTTTTGAGGCCAATGTGTGGTGCCAGTAGCCCAGACTTGTGTCTCCTGAGCACTGTTACACTGTCGATGCTTGAATTATACTAGGGCTTTTTCATTTTATAGGGTGAACACCCATGCATCAGTTACTGATGTTTTTTTTCTCAGAACGTTTCTATAGCTCATTAAATATTTCGGTATAAAAAGAGTGACAACCACCCAAATGACAATACTGGTTCAACATAATTATATTTTAAAAAGAAGGCAAGATTAAATTGCTATCTAAATCATGATATCAATAAATACAGATGACCTTGTTTAAGGAGAAAAGAAATGTATTCAAATCACAGTAAAACTTGAGGGAAAGAGAAATGTCATTGAATAATGTCATATTCAATGTTATGCAACAGGCTCATCATGTTTTCTTTAAATATTAAGCATTTGTTAAATGTTTTACCACAGCTTCTTGAAGTTGACACATGACCTTTAGATTTGCCATGCATACTACATAATTTTCTTGTCTGGAATTGCACTGGTTTTGATCTGCAATGAAGTCCATTAATTATTCTGTTATCATTTTTATTTAGAATTTTGGAAATTATTTCCAGGAGATTCATAGTTTGAAATGCCTCAGAATCCTTGAACTCAGAAAGCTAAAGGAAGTTTCCTTATGTCAAACATTACTATAAAAGCAAAATAAAAAAGCAAACAAGCACTGAATAAATATTGGGTAGACAAATAGTTTTCTTTGTGTTCATCTCAAGCATACATTGAAAGTTTATTAAACTGTATTAACTTGTGTAACAAATGTAATAAAAAATCAGCTCTGGAATCATCTTGGTTCCTTTAGGCAGAGCCACCTCTGAAACAAACAAGCGAAGGGAGGTATTATTGTGCAGAACAAAGAGTCACGGATTTTAGGCACTCCCTCAGCACTCTTCCTATTATGCTCGACTGTACTGTCAGGCTATCTGTCCTTCTTTTTCAGTTGTCTTCCTTTTGCTGTGAGTTAAGACAAGTTAATACTTTCCCTTTTGTCCTCAATTTTGGGTTACATTAGTTCACCGCTGTTATGTGCCAGATGTTTTTTTGACCAAGAGGGCTAGTTCTTCTGGTTTTCTCTTCTAAGCGAAGAATCGTAATTGTTGGAGCCTGTCACTAGAGTTCTTTTTCATCAGAACTTTTGCCCCCAGGAAGATTTCCACCTCTGTTTTTTAGAGTCCTCCACAGCACTCAGAAACCGGAGCTAATTGTCACTGATATTATTGGTTGCCTTTATTTCCTAGGATTCTCTCAATAAGATTTTTCTTCACAACTTATTTTATGATACCTTTCAGCTATTTCCACCTACTAGTCTGCAAATTTCATAACTTCTCTTTTTGCGTCTTCTAAGATATGACAAAAAAGAAAACATTGTTGAATTGAAACAGTGTGAAAAAAAAGCTAAAAGTGTTTTTAAAGAGAAGGCTCATAGCCTATTGATCTTCTCTACTGTCAGGATGTAAGGACAGTCTATTCTTTATTTTGTAAATCTGAGACTTGAATCACAGGACTTTCATCACCTTAGTAAACCTTGATTAACAAAGTATTTGCAACTTACAGCTAGTCACGATTATAGTATCAATAACATTCAGTAACGATGTTTGTTGTATGGGTAAATTCTGAGACTGCTTAACACAAAACTCTAATCTCAGATCTAACCTTTTTTGTGCCAAGGTTGATTTGGAAATTTTGCCTAGATTCCCAGGGTGGTGGAAACGTCTGGTGATAATGGACCTTTGTGTGATGTTTATCTCTGTAACCTACAGCCATAGGTCACAGTGGGAATTCCTTACTGACTGGTCCCCCTCAATCAATGAATACAGTGATTCATGCCTTGAGTAAGTGCTATGTTCTGCAATTAGCCTGTAAAGCAAAAAACACACACATTGAAAACCACTGAAAATATTTTACAAGTTTCATGAAGTACACTGAATATGGTTTCGTGTATAAAAATGCCAAGTAGTAAGAGTATACATACACTAAAATATGGAAACTACTACGTTAGACTAAAAAAAGCAATCTATAGGAAGATCCATAATGTGCTTGTCTATTCATTCAAACCTGTGTTCTTTTAAGAGAAGGATAAAATTTCTAGTAGTGAATTAGAGATGAGTGGAAGAATCCTGCTTCCTTGTACATTTCACTATATTCTGTTTTCACAGTAAGCCTTATTCGTGTGAATAGTGTGAAGATTACAAGAAATGGTGATCTATGCATGCAGATGAGATGCTAATCAGATTAAAGTCAAGGTAGAGGTTAATCAGATAACGGTACAACTTCACTTTTTCTTCGGAACTGTCATATCTTTTTATTTGTAACTCCTCTATGGATTACTAGATTATCTCTTTTGAATATTAGTTATTTTTGTATAGGTATAGCTCTGGATTCATTGTTAGAGTCCAGATTGTAAAAATTTTTGAGTCGATAAAAAAATAGGTACCAAATAACCATTTGTGAACGTCATTCCAGCAACCTACAACAACCAGTCTGCAGATGGATGCCGGAATGGACAGTGCTAATAAAAGCAGCTCCCGCCTGCACTTGCTGACGCTGTGAAAAATGTTCCCGTTTACGTTTATGTGATCCTCCCAGAAAAGTCATGATTATTTCCATCTCCATTTTACAGATGAGGGAGTTAGGACTCCTGGAAGTTAAGCAATTTATCCAAGGTCACTTAATCGGTGGAAGGTGAGTAAATAAAAAAGTGCCCGTGGAGCGGTGAAAGGTGTTAGGGAAGGTAGGATGACATTACTTTTTTAAATAAAAAAAATAATAGACAATTATTTTAGAGCAGTGTTCGGTACACATAAATTAAGCAGAAAGTAGGGAGAGTTCCCATATACCCTTCCTACCTCCTCCTCTCCCTCATTGTCTATGTCCTCTACCAGAGTGGTACATTTGTTACAATCCAGTGACACAACATACTCGCCCAGAGTCCCTAGTTTACATTAAGGTTCAAAGTTCACTCTTTGTGCAGTACACTCCATAAGTTTCGACACATGTATAATGACTTGTATCCACCATTATAGTCTAGTCAACAATAGTTTTACTTCACTAAAAATCCCCTGTACACCGCCACTTGTGCATTCCGCCCTTCTGTAACCCATAGCAACCACTGATTGCCTTACTGTCATCGCAGTTCTTCCTTTTCCCAAATGCCCATATAACTTAGAGACATGCAGCCTTTTCGGATCAGCTGATTTCACTTCGTAATATGCATTTTAGTTTCCTTCAGGTCTTGTCATGGTTTGGTAAGTGACATTACTTTTGAGTAAAAGAAAAATGTAAGGAGTCATTAATAACAGTATTTTTATTTTGATCTGGAAAGAGATGTAAATGAACTTTTTGAATAGAAATTGTATTGATTACCTAAACACCTTCTGCTTCCTCAGTAGTGTGTAGTGAGGAGGATATGAAAGCTATAACCAATCAGTTAATATGGAAGTTAAACAATAGAAAATGTGATGAAAATGAGATCATTAATTCTGTTGCAGATTCACTGAGTAGCATAACTTAAGTATTATCCATATAAAAGATGGCCAAACCTATAGAGAATTTTTATGAGTTTATTTGAGCCAAAACTGATGACAGTTGCTGGGAAGCAAGATCTCAAGTGCTTACAAGAATGAAAGGTTTGCCGTTTCTTTTATGCATTTAAAATTAAGGAGGGAATGTAAGGAAGATTAAATGGAGGTGGGAGAAAGCAAGGTGAGGATTGAATTAAGGGACAGTTAAGATTACGTGTTCTCTCGAGGGTGATTTTGTTTATTTTAAAGATGTGTTAACCTAGATGGACAGTTTGCTTAAAGCAAAGATAAACCTTTTATCAAAAATGTTACATGGCTAGTGCATGACTACTTACCATGACCTGTCCAGTTAGGAGTTTATGATCAGATCAACCTGTGAAATTACTTCCCAAAGAACCCATTTTTTTTGTCCACCACATGTAGTTATTTTTTACTATTGCTCAATCTTGTTTGATACAAAGAACTAAATATAAATTTACAGAAATTAATTGAATATAATCCAACCATATGTTGCCCAAGGAGAAAGTTTTAAATGTGATTTTTTTCTAAATTTATTTCAATTATACTTGCACAGATTTTTGAAAAAAATCTTGTATTCTAATTTAATTAAAATGCAAGGTAGAAGATCCAAGATGGTGGAGAAGTAAGTGGAAGCTACACTAACCTCCTCCCAGGACCAATTGAGAGTTACAACTAAACTTCAGAGAAATCATCTGGAATTACCAATTGAACAATAGCTGGAGAGATGCCTTATGACCATGGACATGAAGAAGAAGCCAATTTATCACAACATGACCGGTATGGAGTGCAGAAGAGATACAAGAGGGCTGGCTGGGCTCCCATGGGCAGCAGCTGAAGTGCCAGATAGAAATTTCAGCATCTAGGGGGTTCTCCCTGAGAAGTGTGGGGTCTAAACCTCAAGCAGGGCTCTCCAGCCTACAGCACCAGAGCCATAAAGGAACCCAGATAACATCCAGCTGTGAAAAGTGGCAGAGGTTCTGTCTACCAAGGAGAGACAGATGGAGACACAGAGAGCTTCTTAAAGGACCAACACATAAAATTTTGTTTGCAACTACTTACCCTGGGCTCCAGTAAAGTGAGAGCATAGTGGACTAGAGACACTTGAGAGTGTGGGGTTGGTGGTTCTGGGGAGAGAACTGGGGGAGCAGCCACCAGGAATTCTATGCTGAGTCATTCCCCATACTGCAGGAGCCATCTTGCTCACCAAAATATAGAAAGAACTCATACAACTCAATACCAGGAAGATAAACAATCTAATTTAAAAAATGGGCAAAAGATTTGAACAGACAATTCTCCAAGGAGGACATACGGAGGGCCCAGAGACATATGAAAGAATGTTCAACATCACTAGCCATCAGAGAGATGCAAGTTAAAAGCATAATGAGGTACCACTTCACACCGGTCAGAATGGCCATCATTAACAAATCAACACACAGTAAGTGCTGGCAGGATTGTGGAGAAAAGGGAGCCCTAGTACACTAGGTTGGTGGAAATGCAGACTGGTACAGCCACTATGGAAAACAGTATGGAATTTCCTCAAAGAACTAAAAATGGAACTGACTTTTGATCCAACAATTCCACTGCTGGGATTATACCCTAAGAATCCTGAAACACCAATTCAAAAGAACCTATGCACCCCAATGTTCATAGCAGCATTATTTACTATTAGCCAAGTGCTAGAAACAGCCTAAGTGCCCATCAGTAAATGAGTGGATCAAAAAACTGGTGCATTTACACAATGGAATACTACACAGCAGAAAGAAAGAAGGAGCTCTTACCTTTCACCACAGCATGGATGGAACTGGACAGTATTATGTTAAGTGAATAAGCCAGGTGTTGAAAGACAAATATCATAAAATCTCACCTATAAGAGGAACTTAATGAACAAAACAAACAAACATGCAAAATAGAACCAGAGGCATGGAGACAAAGAACACTCTAACAGCAACCAGAGGGAAGGGGAGAAGGGGATGGGGGAAAGAAGGGGAAGGGTCTTGTCAAGGAACATGTATAAAGGACCCATGGACAAAGACAACAGGATAGGGATTGGCTGTGGGAGTTGGGGTTGGGAGCAGGGCAGGGAAGAGCAATGGAGGAAAATTGGGACAATGGTAATAGAACATAAAAAATGCCAGGTAGAGAATTAGAACAGTTATTAAAAGTTCACGGTCAAATACATACAACTATGGTGAAATCTGTCACAATGGGAAATAATTTCACCTCTTCTATTTTTTAAATTATTTTTTTTAAGATTTTATTTACTTATTTTAAGAGACAGGGGAAGGGAGGGAGAAAAAGTAGGAGAGAAACACTGAACAGTTGCCTGTTGCATACCCCTAATTGGGTACCTGGCCTGTAACCCAAACATGTGCCCTGACCAGGAATCAAACCAGTATCCTCTTTGCAGGCTGGTGGTCAACCCATTGAGCCACATCAGCCAGAGCAATTCTTTAACTCTTACGTCATGTGTTTCTTTAATAGGAATCAGACTCCTAGATTTTAAAGGAAGGTAATATGTCATCAAAGTTGAGAAACTATTTATATTATATTACTGTTTGAGTGTTTCTCTTTTCAACTGGTTGTTTTGGCATGGATTTAGCTATAATACTTAAGTATAAAGAGTTCTTATTGATTCTAAATCATAGAATTTGTTGTTCAACATTTCTTTTATCAGGGAATTTAATCAGCTAAGAGCTTGCTACAGACCACCACTAGAAAACTAAGTACATGTTTATTGTCAATAGTGAAGAGATTGTTTTCTGAATATATGTATGTAAACAAAAAATAGACTTCCACTTTATCTTTACAACTGCTTTAAGAATAAATTCAAACATACTTACCAGAGGTTTTGTTCATTTAAAAAATTAGTTTCAAACTTCAGTTACCTGGATTTAGTTATTTCCAGTTTAGTTATTAGTTATTTAATTATTAATTCCAAAGTTCAATTCCATCAGGCACACATATAATTAATTCCAAAAGTCAAATCCATCAGACATACCTATAGCAATTGTGTGAAATCAAGCAAATCCATTAAGTATAACTTATTAACAGTAATTATTTTAATAGCAATTGTCCAAAAGACCTGGTTCTACAGAGAACTCAATTTATTTTAGACAAAATGAAGTAGAAGGATTAAATGACCTAAAGTTACCTCAACTTCTTAACTTCCCTATGGTATTTTCTTTTATAAACTATTTATATAATCATGAATAAACACTGGGTAGAGAAGCTGCTGAAATCAGATAACAGTGTTCTATGGATCTAACTATTATAAAGAAATGCAGCTTACTGATAAAGGGGTTGTGTTTCTTCATCTTCAAGAACATCACCACCCTTTTAAAGACAGACTTGATTCATCTCTAGCAATTAAAATAGTACAACTCTGCTTTGCTTTACAATTTTAACATGGGAAGACAAAGCTCCAAATAAATGACTAAGTTTATTTGAATTCGTTAATGAAATGTCTTTCCATTTACTTAGGACTTTTTTAATTTCTTTAATTTACACACATATTACAAACCTATCTCCTAATCGCTATAATAGGATTATGAGGCTACAAAAGAGAGGCTGTTAAATTCTTTCTGCGGTGTCAGAGATTTTTGAAGAGGAACTAAGCTTTCTTCTGGCTCTTGTAGTAAATAGGAGATCATCGGGTGTCAGAGAGAGGAAGTACAAAAGTACTGGGGAGTGCATTAGGATTAAACATTTAAAGATTGGCAAATATTTGCAGTTGGACATATTTGGTTTGACCTTCTGGTTTGCAATCATTGATGTATGCAAAGACTATAGAGGGAGATACGTGGTTAGACTCTGGTCTTTTGTGCTCCTTGAGAATAATTGGTATTTTTCCTGTGAACAATGGGGACTATTGAAGGATTTTAAGCAGAGGTTAACATGTTTAAAACATCACTCTGATAGATGAATGATTTGATTAAACATTTTTAAAGATGTGTATACTTTGTATAAACTCCTGGGGGAAACATCTCCATATCTGAGGAATAGCCTGTATACTGTATAAATATTATTTATTTTTATTTTATTAAATTAATTTTTTAGGATTACAAAATACACTTTAACTTTTTTGACAACAACCTCTGGTGAGCAAGTTTAACCCATCTTGTATACCTGAGTCTAATGTTACCCATGTTTTCTTTGAAATAATTTCAGTTGTTTTCAACATTTTCTCTCTTTATTTAACTATACAAAAAGATGTCATCATTTTTCTTTCTTATTTTTTTTAAGTGGACAAAAAGGAGTTCTATGGAAACTAATCTCACAGGGTGATCTAATCTGGAATTCCTAACTGCAGGTCACAATGTAGACTCACAACCCAGGCATATAACTTCCTCAGTAAAAGACTTAGTTTTGCTTTAGGCAAGACCTGTCTATTCTCTCTGTGCATCTAGGTTAACAGACCTTTGACCATACTCAGGAGAGAACGTAACCTTCACTATCTTGTAATCAAGTCCTCATCTTCCTCCCACCTTCACTTAATCTTTCTTACGTCCCCACTCTGGAGGAGGAACCCCCTTCTACTCTCAAGGTTCTTCTGGCTGGTCTAATAATCAAATATACATGAAATTTAAAAAATAGACATGAAATAGACTAACAAGAGAAAGTCATCAAATTTAATACATGCATATGTCAGAGACCACACCTGCAGGAGAGGTTCAGAGACAGAAAGGGCGATAGGTGCTCTAAGACACCCTGAGCTAGGGAGGAGGTAAGGTGCCTTGGGGACTTTAAAGGACCATCACAGGATGATAAAAAAAAAACATGTTTTAGTACATAAAAGTTTGTCCTACCCTATAGATACATCAAAAGAGGTTATCTCTCATAATCTCCCATTGTTGGCAAGGCCCTAATTCAAGTTCTTCCAGGTAGTCAAGGGAGAGGCAAAAGTTTCTTTTGAGCTTGTGCTAAAGTTGCCTTGAGCTCAAAACAACTTGCATACCACAGAGGTGCATCCTGAGGTGACTCTGAACCCCCCACATTTCCCACCTCTGTACCTTCTCTGGAAATTTCACATTGCAGAAGTTGGGTGGGTATATGCTTCTCTATCTCATTAAACCAGTCTCTGCCTTGAGAAAAGTTCAGTTCAGTTAAAAAGCTGTGTCTCATTTCAGGAGGCAGTGGTGCAGGTCGGCTTCCAAAGTTCAGCCTATGGAGCAAGCAATCACATGTTTAATAAGAGACATCTCTGTGGAAGCAAAAGGAAAACAATGGTTAATCCCTGGAACAGACTGTTTTCTCAGTTTTCAAATTCTGCAGGCAGGCGGTCAAGAAGATTTCTAGATGCCCATCTCAAGTGTTTTTCAGATGGAGTGAAGACAGGCAGTTACAGTCTGATAGATTCTCCTGGTCTGAAGTTTGAATGTTTTTGATGATCTTTCTGCAGCAGGCATGAAGATTGTACATAGGTGAGCTGTCGTGTGGATTTCTCTGAAATCTGTATCAAGTTTTCCAACTTTAGCATGCATAGGCTTGGAAAGGGCACTTTTAGCTCTCAATTCCAATCAAAGAATGAGAAAATGAGAGTTAGTTGGAGAGTTGCAGGCAAGTATTTAAGAAAACTAGAAAAATTCAGGATCGAGTCCAGTTTGTAGGTAAAAAATTAAAAACAAAGACAAAAACAAAACACCTCAGAAGAAATGAATAGCACTAGAATCTAATTTCCACAGGTATATTATAGTTTCTATCAAAACCATTTTTCTCTCTGAAATCACCCCCATCTTTACTAAAGATAACAAATTAAGACTAATTTATTTGCAAAATAAGTCTAGTTTCAATAAACTTGTCCTGATTATTTGTATAAGTCCAGAAAGAATAGTAATTAACCACATTGGCTCTTTGCTGTAATTTCTCATAAAGAATCTTCAGATTGAACCTAAAAAGGCATCTTAAAATTAAGAAGTTAAGCCAGGCAGTGGAAGACAAATACCATATGATCTCACCTATAAGTGGAACTTAATCAACAAAACAAACAAGCAAGCAAAATATAATCAGAGACACTGAAATAAAGAACAAACTGACAGTAACCAGAGGAGAGGGGAAGAAGGATAATGGGGAGATAGGGGAAGTGTAGTCAAGGAATATACATAAAGGACATATGGACAAAGCCAAAGGGGTACAATCGAGTGTGGGAAGCAGGGTGGGGTGCGGGGGGACTTGATGAGGTGAAAATGGAGACAACTGTACTCGAACAATTAAATAAACAAACACACAAACAAACAAGTAAATAAATAAAATGAGGAAAAAAAGCTAAGCCACATACTTGCCATCAGAATTCACCTACGATAACCTATATATTTGGGTTCACTTTCTCTCTTCTCAAGGTCACCAGCATATCCTTAAAACTGGAAAAGCCTGCGTTCATGCTGCCTGTCACCTACCAGACCCAATAAGCAGACACAGCAATTGAATCTTTATGGGCACTTTATCCAGATGGTCGGGGATCTGAGAAGACAATGAGTTTATACCTTAATGTACTGTCTTAAATTCCATTTTAAGCCAACCCTTTTAATAAGGAGAAGAAAAGTGTAGGTAAGGGGTTTGGAATTAAGGAAAAAATTAATCAGATAAAAGCTGCAGTGTTCTTTCATCTGTGTCACGTGCGGCGGTCTTTATCTGTGCCCTGGGTGGTGGGCGTCTCACCTTGGAGCACAATGGCCCAGATACCGTCTTGACTGCTTGCAGGCCTCCTGAGGCACGCAGGTGGAACTGCTTACAGTCCCCCAGAGTCAAGGTGGGTCATACCTTCAGGTCCTGAAATACAGCTTTTTACATACATTGATTACTAAGCTTATTAGCTATAACCTGAAGCTAAAAATTTTCCAACATTCGAGTCCCCCATCATCCTGAGGTTTTTTTCTTCTCTCCCAGGAGGCAAACTTTGTTCCTTCTCTGGAAAGATGGCTGTGAACTATGTAAGCAAGGTACGAGGCTGTTTTTCCAAGGGGATTTTATTGGCCTCCATGGTCAGTCTTAATTCTTTAAAGCTTTCAAGTCATATCTGAGTCTGTGTGTGTTTCTCCCAAATATCAAGTCAAAGCATTACGTCCTGTTATAAAGAGAACAGATTCTTACTGAACTTATGCAAACAAACATTGCCATGAACTTAACATACTCAGTCACTGAGAGTTTCCAAAGTCTGGAAGAAGCCATTGGAGGGAGAAAAAAATAAATGTTTCAATATTGCTTACAAAAGTATAATTTACCAAATTGCTCTAAGTCACACAGAGTTTTAGGAGAAAGAAAAACATTCTTATATCTGGACAATGAAAGACTTTTAAAATCAGAAATGTTTTAAATAAAGAGTCATAAAATTGCCACACTTCTCATTGGTTCATTCAGTCCTGTGCACTTCACCTTCTGCTGCTGGAATCCCATGTTCTCTTTTGGCCTCACCTGGTAATTGAGGGTGGTGGGGTCAGTGATAATTCCAAGGAGTTTGCAAGGCTGTCTGTCAAGGTTCATGTGAGTTGCTCAGTAAAGCGGCTGCCCCCATCACTGGAGACTGTGCAAGATTTGTGCAAATAGCACATCTCATGTGGGAAACACATTTCCTAACGGTTTATTTGCCAATGTAATGGCATCAGTCTTGTGACAGGGGAAAGATTCAACTCATCCAAAATAATAATAATAATAATAATAATGCCCCATACAATGACAAGAACATTTTCATAACGCATGCTAAGTGGCACTTTAATGAAGTCCAGCTTAAATGTACTACAGTGGATAAAGAAATGCAAAACCTGAAAAAACGCCAGGGAGCCTGGAAGAACCAACCAAGTGGTAGTCTTAGGTTTCCCAAAGCCTGGACTCTTCATTGAATTTACAGTCACTGTTTGCCGATCTTAACTTCTCTGATTCAGTAACAGACTGTAGCCATACTACAACATCAGGAGAGCAAAGGTTTGGCAACTAGGGGCCGTCTTTTTGCCAACACAGAACGGGCTTTATCCACATTCACCACAATCCATTCTCAGGTCTGGTAGTTTTCACGTGATCCTGTTTTCATGAAAGACACCTCATGTCAGGACAGCCCAGGTTTTCAGCAATTTCACTTCTGTTCCTAGAACATTTATAACATACGTTTACACATTCACAACATAAATAAGGCCCAATGTGATTTTATATTTGACAATGATTCCCATGTAAATTTGACATGCCAAATAAGCCTACTTTAATATTTCTCTTTTGTAAGAAAAAAAATGCTAATCTTTTGAGGCGTCCCAAGGGCCCTTCTGGAACACCCCAAAGTTATTCCCATGTCAAGACTCTATTTATAATTTAAATTTTGGAAGTTTGGAAAAATGTGTCAAGAGGTTTGGGCATTGGACTAAAGAGGATATAAGTCTTTATGAAGTAATATTTAATTATCCATTTAGCCAAAGTAGCAATAAAAGATTTCAAACACTAATACAGCGGTTTACATAATTAGCAAAATGCAGTTCTTAGTATTGAGAAGATTCAGTTTTCTTAAGTAATCAAGGACCTGATTAAAGACAACATAAAACACAGAAAATTATTTTGGTGAAACACAGAATCTTTGCTTTCTAGGCAGAAAACTTTTTCATGATACCAACAGCAAACCAATAGGCCTTTTAGCAGAGGGAGAAAACCCAACTCTAATTTTGCATCACCTTATTCACTGACTTGATAGAAATCTTTCTCAAGATTTCTTTTCCACAAATCTTTCTCAAGATTTCTTTTCCACAAATCTTTCTCAAGATTTCTTTTCCACAAATCTTTTAGAACTTTCTTTTTTACCTTCAGATGTTTGTGCTGCTGTTTCTCTTTACCATTCCGAAACCACCTGCCTTACTTTAGGAAAAAATTAATCTCCTTTCCCTGAAAAATAGATCTCCCTATATTGTAACCTTTTTTAGCCAAAACACATTTTATTTTTACTGTACACACAGTTTTTTCCTACTATTATTAATTTTTGTAGCTTTAATTACATATTCAAATTATTTTTTTCTGAAATTTTCTGCCATTTTATTTTTTAAATATATTTTATTGATTATGCTATTACAGTTGTCCCATTTGCCCTACTTTATTCACCTTGCACATCCCCTCCCACCCACATTTCCCCCTTTAGTTCATGTCCATGTGTCATAAGTTCTTTAGCTTCTACATTTCCCACACTATTCTTGCCCCCCCCCCCCGGCTATTTTCTACCTACCGTCTATGCTACTTATTCTCTGTACCTTTTCCCCTCCTCCTCCTCCCACTCCTGTGTTGCTAACCCTCCATGTGATCTTCATTTCTATGTTTCTGTTCCTGTTCTAGCCGTTTGCTTAGTTTGCTTTTGTTTTAGGTGTTGTAGTTAATAACTGTGAGTTTGCTGCCTTTTTACTGTTCATATTTTTTATCTTATTTTTCTTAGAGAAGTCCCTTGAACTTTTTATATAATAAGGGCTTGGTGATGATGAACTCCTTTAACTTGACCTTATCTGAAAAGCACTTTATCTGCCCTTCCATTCTAAATGAAAGCTTTGCTGGATAGAGCAACTTTGGATGTAGGTCCTTGCCTTTCATGACTTGGAATACTTCTTTCCAGCCCCTTCTTGCCTGTAAGATCTCTTTTGAGAAATCTGCTGACAGTCTGATGAGAACTCCTTTGTATGCAACTGTCCCCTTATCTCTTGATGCTTCTAGAATTCTCTTCTTTAGTTTAATCTTGGGTAGTGTAATTATGATGTGCCTTGGTGTGTTCCTCCTTGGATCCAACTTCTTTGGGACTCTCTGAGCTTCCTGGACTTCCTGGAAGTTTATTTCCTTTGCCAGATTGGGGAAGTTATCCTTTATCATTTGTTCAAATAAGTTTTCCACTTGTTGATCTTCCTCTTCCCCTTCTGGTACCCCTATAATTTGGATGTTGGAATGTTTAAAGATGTCCTGGAGGTACCTAAGCCTCTCCTCATTTCTTTGAATTCTTATTTATTTATTCTTTTCTTTTTGGTTGTTTTTTCTTCCTTCTGGTCCACTCCATTGACTTGAGTCCCAGTTTTCTTCCCATCACTATTGGTTCCCTGGGCAATTTCCTTCATTTCACTTAGTGTAGCCTTCATTTTTCATCTAATTTGCGACCAAAGTCAACTAATTCTGTGAGCATCCTTATCACCAGTGCTTTGAACTGTGCATCTAATAGGTTGGCTATCTCTTGGTCACTTAGATGTATTGGCTCTGGGGCTTTGATCTGTTCTTCTGTTTGAGCCTTTTTTTGGGGGGGGCACATCTGGTCACACCTGTTACATATGAGGGGTGGAGCCTTAGGTGTTCACCACGGCGGGGCAACCCAGTTGCTGGTTTGTGCCGCTGTATGTGGGGGCAGGGTCAGAGAGGGAACAATGGTGTTCGTTCTGCTCTCGCTCAGATTTCAGTCCCTTCTGCCACTTCCCACAAGCAAATTGGGCCCTTCTGGTGCTAGTGCCCAGGTGGGTGGGCTTGTGTATGTTCTAGGACCCTGTGTATCTCTCCAACAAACTCTCCTGTGAGTCTGGGAGTCTCTCCCGGCACCTCAACCCCCACAAGTGTTTCCCCACAAGTGAAGCCTCTAGGCTTCATTTTCTGGCGCTGGGGCCCCGGGTTGTATGGTCTGTCTCGCTGCCCATTTTCATCTGGTTTATCTGTGTGCAAATGTGTGACCATGGTCAGCCAGCTGCCTTGCACACCTCACTGAGTCTGCTTATTGCCACCCTCCGCTGGCCTCCAACTCCGCCCCTCTTACCGGTCTGGATGAATGGTTGTCAGACTTCTATACAGTTCAATTTTCTGTCAGTTCTTGTTGTTTTTTTGTTTCTAAATTTTTGTTGTGCTTAATTTTGGTTGTGCACGGAGGCATGGTATGTCTATCTACGCCTCCATTTTTGGCTGGAAGTTAAAATCACATATTCAAATTCTTAACCTTTAAAAACCTTTAATTAGTGAAAACTATAAAGTAAGCAATTGTGAATTTTCTTTTACTGTAGTGTTCTTTGACTGATACATTTATGAACACACTTAATAATTTCTAGCAATATATATTTCCTCATAGCACAATTTTTAAAATTTGTCACAAAACATGTTTACTAATAGTACCACATATCTTTCTCTGTATTAAGAAGCAAAAAGTTGATAAAGCTACATTCAGTAGTTAATGTGTTATTATTTTATCTTATTTGGAAGCAATCTAGAATACCCATTAATATCCATTGTTTAATTTTTCTAGCAATACTTCAAGTTTCAAATTACCAAGAGATTTAGGAAACCATTTTTAACAATATAATTATCACTAAAGAATCCATCTAAAAGAAGTCTTTACTACTTACATATATTTAACTTACTTGTTCCTAACAATTAAGGTTAGATTATTTACTAATCTTTTATCATAACAAGTTACTTTCCTTACTGACAAATTTTCAATAGAGATTACATGAACTTATTTGACTAATAAACCTGGGTAAAATAAAAGTGTCATTTAATACTGATTAAATATATTTCCATGTTACCAAACCAAACTGAAAAACCAGATTTGATATCAAATATTTTCCCAGATCATGTGATTCTGAAGAGCATTTGGATTAGTTTATATTGTATTTGAACATTCTCATAGATGCACTTGTTTCTTTAAGCCAATTTAATAGAGCTCCTTTTTTATAAATCAACAAGATCATTCGAAGGTAGAAAACACCACACAACACACATGAACATATAAACATGAACATAAACCTTCCAGCCTTCATTTTAAAATTAGTGCCAGAGGATGAGTAAGATAATATAAAGAAATGGTTGGAGGCCCCAGCCAGGTGAAACGTCGTTCTGTGCACCTAAAATTTACAAGTCTGAGCCCTGGGCAGGGCACATACCTAGGTTGTGAGCCCAGGGCAGGGTGTGTATGGAAGGCAACAAGTCAATGTTTCTCTCCCTCTCTCTCTCCACAAACAGAGGAAAAAGGCCAATAAACATATCCTCTGGTAAGGATTTAAAAAAAAACAGTTGAATACAAACTGTGTTTCCAATAGAATAAATTAAGATTATCTGTGTAGAGGGCTAAAGCATTTTCTTACCAGTTTTTGTGGAGAAAACACTTAAGATTTGTAATTAAGTTTTTTTTCCCCTCAAGGTATTTTGGGTAAAATCAAGCTAGGTTGTTTAGTTTAGTGGGGTTCATAACCAACATAATATGATAATTGGAACTTTTTAATTAAGTCAGACGGACTAAAATACAGAATCAAATACAGTCTACTTGAGACTAAAACAATCTCTGTCAATAAGAAATCAACTTTTTTCTCTTGATTATATGTTTCTAAATATTACATTATGTGTAAATACATGTATTATTATTACAGTGACCCAGTCTAAACACAGTTGTAATATATATTTCAGAGTCTTTTGAAACAGGAAAAACATTTTAGAGTCAATTGCTTAACACATAAACAAATCATGATAGCTGTCTACTATGACTCCAAAAACCATTTTAAATGAATCAACATTTTATGAATCATAAAGCACCCTCATACATTTGAAGTAGTGGTCTGCTTATGTAAATATGTATAAAATACTTTTGCAATGTTTGGAGCAAATGCAGCTTCCCAGACACTTTGCTTGGGAAGTAACTGATCAGCGTTGGGAGTGCAAATGGGCAGCAGGGTTTGGTTGTGGGAGAGGAGAGAAGCACTCATAACAAAAAGTAGGTCAAAATGAGGTAGAGACGGTCAAATTCTCCTCTGATAAGAAACGCCAGCTTTTATTCAGACACCCACACATTTGGCATTTCTAAAACTGGGAAGGCAATGGCATTTCAGGTCAAAGGGAGGCCAGGTCAAATGTTGACATGGGTCAGACAGGAAACGCTGTGTGCAATTAATGTGTAGGTATGTATTCTAACTTCTACATGTGGATTCTTCTGTCTCTGGTTAGAATGAGGGATTGGAATACTTTTGGAGATCTGGTATAAATTTGATCACATCTAATGTTTTCTCTTCTTTGTAGAGGTTTTACTAGCCTTAGTGCCACTGAATTGCAGCTAACCAAACTAACCACAGATAACATTTTGCTACAGAGAGTTCAGGGCATGGCTCAATTAATGGAAATAGATTTGCGGCGCCTCCACTTAGATCCAAAGAATTCTAGAAACCAAGCCAAGTCAACCAATGTGGGTGTGAGCCAATGATAAGCGAAAATAACCCCTTAAACCACCGCAGACTACCTGACACTGAATAGCAACAATTGCATTTATATTGCCTTTATGCTTTTTGACATGACCAAACATTCTTTTTTTAAGAAAATTTTTTTCAAATACACTTTGAAGAACAATGAACATTCTCTCTAAAGTAACTGAGGAAACATTGAGAAAGGTGTGGTGCCAAATTACTCAAGGCAAACAGCGTAAGTTTTTTTTCTGCTGTTGATTCTTTCATGCTTTGATTTCAATAAGCCATTTATTTTTCCATTTTTGTCATTTAGGTTAAAAAGGTTTAATGATGTCATAGTAAGCAATGTTCCCGCCCTCCTCCCCTAAACTTTTAAGAGACACTTACTTTTCAATTTATTCCTCTTAGGAGAAAGCTATTAAATTTGGTTTACACATATGTGTCACTATGCATTTAAAACAAGACAATTAGGAATGGATGAGAGCAACTGAGGTCAGGACAATCTTCACCAATTCTTTTTCACCGCTAATATATTGTGAAATACATTTTGAGGAACTCTTAAAAGTAGGTATTATTTTATCAATAATATAGGAGCCCAGGGAACACCCCTACAAAATATTTAATTTAAAATCCAGGAAAAAAAAGTTTTATTTGACCAAGGCAAATAAGACACAAAGCAGAGCAACTGACTTTAAGGAGAAGGCAAAAGGTAAGGTTATATCTAGTTTCACTCATTTTTTGCAAGAAATGCTGTATAAATTTCAAAAATTGTTTGGATTTAAAAAATGTTAATATGTTTTAGTTAAAGTGATATGTGCAAATAAAAAAAAACAGGGAAATACTAAATAATAATCAACAGTCTTTTGCCTCAATATTCTTCTCACCCAAGTTTATTCCTCAGAGGAGAACACAGTCAAATCTTTTAGCTCTTTTTAATTCATTTTCTTTTGTATGCATAGATACTGTTCTACTATTGTTACATGATTACGCATATATACATATATATGTGTGTGTGTATATATATAAAGGGAGAGAGAGAAAGAGAGAGATTACCTCTTATTGTAATAATATTATAATAGCTATGCATGAAGCCAGGTGGGTAATTGATTTATTGGGACAATCACTTCGTAAGTTAAACGAATGTCTAATCACTATGTTGTGCACCTGAAACCAATATAATATTGTATGTCAACTGTAATTAAAAAGTAAATATTATTTTTTTTAAAAAGTACAATACAAAATAAAACAAAATCACAAACTTAGCAATTTGGTTTTAGCCATAGAACATTATTGGTGATGTACGTGACAACTGATTTTAACTGGTGAATCGTGCCCACCTATTTGAGGTGAACTGCGGTAAACAGCACCGGTGCCTGGGCTGGAGAACAGGGGTCTCCGAGTTCTCCCTGTCACCCCCCGGGGAGGAAGCGCCGAAGTGAAAGCGCTGGGCGACCATCCTGTGCCGCACACGTCAACCTTGTGATAACAACTGTCCGCAGGCTCAGGGCATTGCACTAAAATCTGTCTCCTGCTTTCTATTTTAAGCATTCCCTTTCTGATATGCTAGCCTGTGTCCTTCGTACATCTTGCTAGTAGTTATCTGGGTTTTGGCTTTGCTTTAAAGGTTAAATGTTTCCTCTTTTTATGCCTCAGCTTCATGCCAGTTAATACTTGGGAGAATCTGAATCAATACCCACAGCCCTTCCACCGCCCTGGGCTCCAGGATTCCGTTTTTTCTAGGATGCAGATGAAACAAAAAGCACCGGAGGACAGAGAAAGGAAGTTGCTACCTAGTTATATAACCATGGCACTCCTTTGGTTCAGGACAGATGAGCAAAAAGTTACCACTGAGACTCCACCATTGATCATTATACAAACTCTAATAATAGTAATAATGATGATAATAATTAAAAAATGTAATGTGTCATTGTTCCTGTTATGTGGCCCTGATGTCTGTTTGGTCGAAGACAGATTTCTAGTTTTCTGTAGTCTCTTCCGAGAACTCCCCCAGGTTTACTATGATTTTTTAAGCTAGATACACCCCTTAGCTTCGTATCCTCTCCATGACCCTTTCCTGACAGCCTCTAAATTTGAGCACAAATCCTTCGGAACACATCTTTACATGCAGTGGAAAGAATGCTTTGGCGTCAGACTTGGCTTTGTACCCAGGCTCCCCCACTTACTTGCATACTTGCTATGCAAACTTCAGCGACTCCCTGAGCCTCTGTTAACTCTGATGTAAAAAACTACATTGATATTGAGAGCATAGAGATGTGGTGCGATTATATGAAATACAAGGCACGTACCGCTTCGCTTTGAGTACAACAGGCTTTCCAAAGCTGCTAGTTTCTGCCCTTCATCCTTCTCCACCCTGTCCTTGCACTCACCACTTAGCAGGTAATTCTTAAGTTATTGGATCAAAGGTCCCAAAAAGTGTCAATCATGTGATCCTAATAACATCATCATGTACAGAACTGCTTGAACATTCACTTCCTGTGGAAATGTCTTCAGATGGTAATCTTGGTTTATCTTTATTGAGTCCCATTCATGAAACATAAGTGAAGTGCCGCTGAATGGCACGGTGAGCGGGAAGACAGATCACCTGGAAGATAAGGGAACGTCGGTGGGGTGGGGGAGAGAAGCAACCTCAACCTGGGAGAGCAGTGTCCAAGGGTAAATATTCCTTTCGATTCTTCTTGTATATCTTTCTAATATAGTCTTCCTGAGCTAGAGTTCAGACTTCCTGAACTAGAGTTCCCAAGTGCTCTCCTTTTGCTTCTTCTCTATGACAGAAACAAATGAAAAAGTTATAGATACCTACTAAATACTTACTTCTTGAATGAGTCAAATAACTGGGTGCAATAATGATTAGTACAATGCATAAAGAGTGTGAATTTTGAGACAAGATGAAACAAGCCTAAATCCATGACCCGCCACTTACTAGCTATGCGCTGTTGGAAATTTTAATTTAGTTACATTGCCTAAGACTCAGTTTCTCAATGTGCCAGATGGAGATAATGGTATCTATCTCATAGGACTGTGCTGAGGATTAAGATGACATGTATGAAGTCTTTAGCACATTGCTCAATAATATTTGTTACTAATACCCCTTGCAACACCATTACTGCTATTACCACCACTTCTGTATGTGTCTCATCCGTCTCATGTCTCACAGTCAAATACAGACTCGCTCTTCTATAAAGGGATCAGAGGCCTCTGGCCCGACTTACCAAATGACCTTAGGCTACCCTTCAGAGACACGCATTCCCACACCTTGCTGTCTTTTTCCAGTGGGAGAGTCCTCAGAGCACAGCCGCCCTCCTCTTCAGGCTTCGGGGGTTACATGATCACCTCCATCTTCTTCTGTGGAGAACTGGGAAGATCCTCCAGTTCTTTCATATCCAGTGTTCGTACCCCTGGCATAATGAATTTTATGGCACTTAAATACTCCCTAAACCCTTCAAACTACAGATGAAGAGGAGAAACCCTGGCAGGTCAATAGATTGCTCCAGTGTGATGTTTCCCTGGGCTATTCAAATTGGACGTGCCTGGTTCATTTCATGTGAACAGGTTGTAGTGTTTCAGTGACTTAGCATTTTTATGGCTGAGCCTCATCTTCCATCATATTTATATAGGTACAAGTTCAATTTAAAAACTGTGATATTATAAACAGACATTTCTGAAAACAGAGTACAACATTTTCTCAAAATGTATTGTCTCCCCTTGATGACATTTTCTGTTGTTTTTAACCAAAAAAAATATTTCTGGAATAAACTCTGTCTAGTATTTTATAGTATAAGCCTCTTTTTCCTCTCTTTATCATTTCCATAATTTGAAATGTTTTGTTGGTGTTGTTGACAATGCTTATGTAACCAGTTTATAACATCAGCAAGATTCAAATAGGCAGAAGCATAAAACAACTTGTGTTCCTTCTCCTTAAATGCCCCTTTTGATTTCACATGTCAAATTGTTCTCTCTGTCCTTGGATGAAGATTCCAGCTTTTCCGGCACTTCTTAGGAATGAATAATGTCATTTTTCAGTGAGTGGAAAGTACAACCCAGCCCAATGGAGACTCATGAATCTCTCATCAGATTTCAATCTTCTCTCCTCCCCCAGCTCAGTCCTGCTGCAGAAAATCCCTCCCTGCCGCAGGGAGGATGGTTTTTGCTCTATTTCTCCACCCTTTTCCCTTACTTCTTCCTCCCCATTCACCAATCTCTGACTCTGCAAGGGTTGGGTGGGAGAGTAGGGATTGGTAATGGAGGAGTGATAAGGGCACGCAAATTCTTACTTGACCAATACAGTTATAACAGAGCCCTCTGTTGTGGCAGAATCCAAATGCTGGTTATTTCTCCCTAAGCCATCTTGTGGTCCTCTGAAATTCCCCTGCTGGGGAGTCCCATGAGCAGTTTCCTGAGGTGGGTGGTGTATATCTCAGTTGGCCCCCTTTGACACTGGTTGCCTTCCCTGGCTTCTGGCAGCCACCCCACAATGACCTTATCTACTGGGGTCACTTAATTCTAGCCAATGCTTCTGGACACCTCCTTTTCAGTGACACAAGCTCAGACCCGTCCACACAGCCCTCATCTGGTCTGTGGAAAACATGACCCACAGCTCTGGAAGAGCAGAGCATGTTCTAGGCGCCCCTCTTTGCTCTTTGTCAGGGTTGCTCTCGTGAGCTTCTTGCCTCCAGACTCCTCAGACATGAGGCAGGCGCGGACGTTGCATTTCTCAGTTTCTCAAGGTCACCAGATCACCCCCAATTCATTCTTCTCACGTGGCATTGGGATTTGGGGCTGGGGTGGAAAGGGAAGCATCTATGTGGCGTTCCCACACTGAAAACCCTGTCTCTGAACAAATGAATTTTCTACTATCTCTCAGTTTTCAAGCCTCTTTTCATGTATTTGAGATACCAATGAATTAAGGATCATGGAACTTTCTTTAAACATCCTGTTAATTAATTCCACATAGATGCTGAAAAGTTTTTTTAGATGGTGTGGATCCTTGACATCTTTTATTTTTTTTGTGGAGGCTCAACTGAGAGTGAGACAACAAAAATATACTATACACACACACACACACACACATATAACAAAATGATATGCCATGTATGGCAAAAAGGTCTTAAAACAAATTTCTGATAGGTGAAACATTAATCATAATATATCTGAAATTTAGCAATAACCAGTGTCATTTATGTTACTAATATAAATAATGTAGTAGTATATTAATTGACTGTGATCTGTTACTGTTAATGTAATTGTTAATGTTATTGCAGATGTCCCATTCCCCCCTCTGTCCTCCTCCTCTCAGGCCCTGTCCCCCTCCCCTCTGGCCGTCACCACACTGTAGTCTGTGTCCACGGATTACACATATTTGTTCTTTGTCTAATCCCTTCACCTTCTTTCATTTGGTCACCTCTTCCCCCTTCCCCTCTGACAGCTGTCAGTCAGTTCCATGTGTCCATGCCTCTGTTTCTATTTTGCTCATTAGATTCCACATTAAGTGAGATCATATGGTACTTGTCTTTCTCTGACTGGTTTATTTCACTTAACATAATAATCTTTTTTTTTTTAATGTTTAAAGATCACCCTTTCTATTAATGTTAGCATGTTTGTGTGTGGGTGTCTCATCATTTTCCTTTGTAATGGGATGAAAAAAACAGTAAGTCAAAGCTTCTATACAAGCTATAATTATCAATCAAAACATTCATTCTTGAAAAGCATAAAAACTTCACTTTAAAAGTTATTTGTAATAACACTTAAAGTAGATTTGATTATAGAAATAGTAAATGCAGACTGCAGAAAATTATAAATAGAAAATACATAGTGAGAAGATTGAAATCATCAAGAATTCAAAAAATCAAAAATAACTTTTTAAAATTTTTGATGTATATTCTTCTAGTTTCTATTTTCACAATACATATGTGTTTTGTTTCTATTAATGTGGTCATATTGTTCATATGCAATTTATTATACTTTTTAATTTAATACTATACATTAACATTAATATATAATAATTTAGGAAATAAATAAATTTTAATGACTAAAGAAAACTATATCATATAGTTGTAACATTATATATTTTATCACATCTTTCTTATTAAACATTTGTGTAGTTATTGTTACCTTAGAATGTTTACCTACAGTGGCTGGATCAAAAATCAAAGAATTTGAACACTTTGAGCTTCTTTATTTTCTAGATTCTGCCAGCAATGTATAAGTACAAATAGTATCAAATGCTACTAGGCTGCATATTGCTTTAAAAAATGATTGAATCTTTTGGGGTGACACTGGCTAATAAAATGACAGGTTTCAAGTGTACAACTCTATAACATGTCATCTGCACACTGCGTTGGGCACTCACCACCCAAAGTCAAGTCTCTTGGAGGCACCATTTGTCGCCCCCCTTTGCCCTCTGCCACCTCGTGCCACCCCCCTTTCCCTCTGGCAATCACCATACTCCATGTCTCTGGTTTTTTGTTTTTTTTAATCCCTTCCCTTTTTCACCCAGCCCGCAAACATTCCTCCCCTCTGACACTTGTCACTCTCTTCTTTATATCTGTGAATCTGTTTCTATTTTGTTCAGTAGATTCCACATGTAAGTAAAGTCATATGGTATTTGTCTTTCTCTGATTAGCTTATTTCACGTAACGTAATATTCTCCAGGTCCATTCCTGCTGTCACAAAAGGTAGGATTTCCTACTTTTTATTGGTAGTCAAGTAGTATTCCATTGTGTAAAGGTACCACAGAATCTAACACAGCTTTTTTACTCACTTGTTTAATGATGGGCACTTGGGCTGCTTCCAAGTCTTTGCAATTATAAATAACACTGCAGTGAACGTAGGGGTGCATATATTCTTTTGAATTAGCATTTCATATCTCTTTGGATATGTTCCCAAAAGTGAAAGCACTGGGCCAAAAGGCAGTTCCATTTTTAATTTTTTGAGGTAACTCCATACTGTTTCCCACAGCAGGTGCACCAGTCTGCATTCTCACCAACAGTGCGTGAGGGTTTCCTTCTCTCCACATCCTTGCTGTCACTTGTAGTTTGTTGATTTATTGATGGCAGCCATTCTGAAAGATATGCAATGATATTTTACTGTGGTTTTATTTTGCATTTATCTGATGATTAGTGACATTGAGCATTATGCGAATTGATATCAAGCTATACTACAAGGCCATAGTAGTCAAAATATATGGCACTGGCATAAAAACAGGCATATAGACGAATGGAACAGAATAGAGAGTCCAGAAATAAACCCATGCTTTTATGGTTGATTAATATTTGACAAAGGAGACAACAACATACAGTGGGGTAAAGGAAGTCTATTTAATATACAGTATCAGGAAAATTGAACAGAGAGATGCAAAAAAAATAAAACTAAGTCACTTCCTTACCATACATAAGAATTAACTCAAAATGAATCAAGACTTCAATGTAAGTCACAAAATCATTAAAACCCCATAAGAAAACATAGGCAGTAAAATCTCAGGCATTTCTTGTAGCAATACTTTTTCTGATATATCTTCCCAGGCAAGGAAAACAAAGGGAAAAATAAACAAATAGGACTACATCAAACAAAAAAGCTTTTGCATAGCAAAAGAACCATCAACAAATGAAAAGATAACCCACTGAATAGGCGAACATATTCACCAATGATACATCTGATAAGGGGTTAATTTCCAAAATTTATGAAGAACTTATACAACTCAACACCAAGAAAACAAAGAATGCAATTAAAAAATGAACCAAGGACCTGAATGGACTCCTCCAAAGTGGATATACAGATAGATGTCCTATTGCTTTTTGAATTTCAATATTTTTACACATGAAGATGGTATTTTATTATTTGTATTTTTATTTCTCTGATAATCATGTCTGTTAAGTGGCTTCCATTTGCAACACATAAAAGTCTGAGCTATTTGGAATGACATTCAACCTGAAGCTTAAAATACTTAAAATTACTAAAAATGAAACATTTAATGAGAATATTTTCTTGTAGGACAAAAATATTGTATTGACCATTACAAGGGATAACTGTGCCTGGAAATCTGGGCCAATACCGTGTCAGCTTTGGCTTGTATTCTAGATCTCTGTGGCCTTGACTTTCTATTTACTTTATGTGTGGAAAAGAACTACGCTGCATTCTAAATGCGATTCTGGCCATATTGTGAGCCCACCCTACCGAATCAATTCCAGGTGAACTCAACCCTGTATCTCCTGTTGGCCTTTCTTTCCTTTGTCACCTCGATGACTGCCTTTACTCCAGGGACACCAGTTCTTCCTCAAAGCAGCAGCTGAGTCCAGTGTGCAGCTTCTTCAAAACTTGCAGAAAGGAATCAGCTCATCACATCTCATGGCATGGGTTGCAGTGCCAGCCATCAGGAGGCCACTCTGCAGAAGTTGGGGTGCCCGTCCAGGAACTCTTCTCCAAGCTCACAGGTACTGCCGTAGTCAAGTCACAAACGCCTCTCTTTCAGAAGTCTCACCTTCCTGGAATGATAGGGTGGTGGGTGATGTGGGCTGTGAAAGAACTCACAAAGAGAAGAAAGTGTAGAAAATAATGTTTTTATCACTCTCCAAGAAAGGAGAGGGGCGTGGTGTTGAGAGACACACCAGCACTGAAGGGTGGGGGCTTTGAGTTTCTATTGAATTCCAGTTGGATTAAGAAAGGGTGGGGGGTTGCTGCTGTGTGGTCCCTAGGCTGCTGCGGTAGTGTAACTTGAAGCTGGAGTTTGTTCCATTGTTATATTCTGCCC
>PVKM010005243.1:0-48640 GCA_004027735.1 Carollia perspicillata
GTAAGCCTTTAATACACGCGTGGGCCCAGAGGAGACAGCTTCCAAATTCTGGGCACTGAGGAGGGGTCAGGTGGGCGGTTAAATACATTGCAACAAAGTGGGGAGGGGAGAGATCTCGTGATACAAGCAGGAGATACGTAATTGTGAAAGCCAAGGACACAAGAAAGCAAGGGAAGTGGTCCCAGACCCAGGACAAAGGCACAGCAGGGGAGCGTCCAGGGCCCAGGGCAGGGAATCAACTAACTAGGCCAACAGGTGATAGATATTCTGGAGCCAGGAAGCCAGCAGGGAGCCACCAGGGGCTGATGCAGAGTGCCAGCTTCAGTTTCTATCTATATTTTTAAATTTCTACTACAACCTGAGGATGTCTATTGATTTGAGAGCGAGGCAGACAGACATTGATGTGAGAGAGAAACATTGACTGAGTGCTTCCCATATGTGTCCTGACTAGGGATCGAACCTGCAACCATGTTGTGCACAGGACAATGAATGCTTCAACCACTGAGCAACCCGGCCAGAGCCCATTTAAGCCATTTTTAAGTGTACAGTTTGTGGCATTAGTACATTCACAGTGTTGTACAACTGTCACCATTCATTTCCAGAACACTTACCATCTTCCCAAAGTGAAACTCTGTACCCAGTCAACAGTAACTTCCCACGCTCCCCTTCCCCAGTCTCTGGCCAAATTTTTTTTAAGGGGAAGGTGTGGGTGACAGCAGGAAGGAGGCAGACTGCATAGGAAGTAGTGGTTAAGGAAAGTAGCAGGAAGCCTTGGATAGTGGGTATTACGTGTATTTGGATCTTGGATTGGAGATAGGAAGTTTGTAGATCCCCACAGAAAAATGCATAGATACTCAGTCCTGGAATGTTTTGTAAATAAACTTTATTTTAGAATAACTGGATTCACAACAAAGTTGCAAAGATAGTGCAGAGTCCTTGTATACCCCTCATCTAGTTCCCTTATTAACATCTTACATTACCAAGTACATTTTTTCTTATTCAAACATTTTTTATTTTTGCTTTTCTTAAATATTTTATTGTCTATGATATTTTTGTCCCAATTTTTGCCCATCCGCCCAGCCCATCCCCCAGTCCCACAGTTGATGCCCACACAGTTGTCCATGCTCACAGTTACACATGCACACAGTTGTCCATGTCCATGGGTCATTTATATATATTCTTTGACTAATCCCTTTGCTGTCTCTCAGTCAGTTCCTCCCATCCCCACCCGCCCTTCAGCTGTCAGTCTATTCCATGTTTCTATGCCTTTGGTTCTATTTTGCTCATTAGTTTATTTTGTTTACTAGATTCTACTTATAAGTGAGATCATATGGTATTTGTCTTTCACCAACTGGCTTATTTCACTTACCAATAACAGACTCCAGTTCCATCCATGCTTTTGCAAAAGTTAAGAATTCCTTTTTTTTTTTTGTTCCATTGTGTGGATGTACCAGTTTTTTTAATCTACCGTCTACTGATAGGCACTTAGGCTGTTTTCAAATCTTGGCTACTGTGAAGAAACTGACATTTATATGTTACTATTCACTTAACTCCAGTCTGGCTGTTCCCAATTTTCCCATTGGTACCTTTTTTCTGTTCCCAGATCCAAACCAGAATACCGCATTACATTCATTTGTTGTGTCTCCCCAGTCTCCTCTGATCTGTGACAATTTCTCAGTCTTTCCTCATTTGTCATGACCTGCACTGGTGAAGGACCCTGTAGAATGTCCCCAACATGGGTTTGTCTGTTTTTCTCATGATTATTTAGTCCTGTAACTTTTCATAAAATTTTAGGGGTTACACAGACCCCTGAGGCCCTTCCATTGGCCTAATATTGCAAATGGGAATTTAAAAGGGCATGCTGACCTTTTAAAAAGATATATTAGATGTTGCAGCCCATTAGTGGGACATGAATTGATGCAGTGTGTTGCTATTGTCATTTGAAAATAATAAAAGCACCAGAGTGTGGCGTAAGGGCATTTTAATTTTTGCTTCATGTATATGTGTATATACTAGGTCACCGTAATATGTATGTGGTGGGCAGGATTTTGGCCCCCATTACCTTCACCTTTGCCTGCGAGTATGTTATGTTACATATAACAAAGGGGCAAAGGGGATGTTGCAGATGTACAGGCACACCTCATGTACTGTGAGTTCAGTTGCAGACCACTGCAACAAAGCCAATACTGCAATAAAGTGAGTCGCATGAAGGTTTTGGTTTCCCAGGGCATGTAAAAGTTATGTTTACACTATACTGTTGTCTATTATGTGTGCAATAACATTATATTTAAAAAAACAATGCACATACATACCTGAATTTTAAAATACCGCTAAAAACTGCTAGCATCTGAGTCTTCAGTGTGTCCTAATCATTGCCGGTGGAGGGTCTTGCCTCAGTGCTGATGGTGGCTGCTCCTGATCAGGGTGGTGGCTGTCAAAGGGTGGGGTGACTGTGTCAATTTCTTGAAAAAAGACAAGGAAGCTGGCGGCATGGATGGACTCTTCCTTTCACGAATGATTTCTCTGCAGCCCGCGATGCTGTTGGACAGCGTCGTTCCCACAGCAGGACTTTCAAAACCGAAGTCAGTCCTCTCAAAACCTGCTGTTGCTTTGGAAACTAAATTTATGTAATTTTCTAAATTCTTTGCTGTCATTTTAACAATTTTCACAGCCTCTTCATGAGGAATAGATTCCATCTCAAGCAACCACTTTGTCCGTCTCTAAGAAGCAGCTTCTCACCTGTTAAAGTGTTTCATCAGATTTCAGCCAGTCAGTCACAGCTTCAGGCTCCACATTCTAGTTCTAGTTCTAGTTCTAATTCTAGTTCTCCTGTGATCTCCACCATACTTGCAGTTACTTTTTCCTAATAGCTACCATAACAAATATAATGAGAATGAGAAAGTTTGAAATATTGGGAGAATTATTAAAATGCGACAGAGACATGAAGTGAACAAATGCTGTTGGAAAAATGGAGCCCATAGGCTTGCTCCCTATGATGTTGCCACAAACTTTCAATTTGTAGAAATGCAGTATCTGTGAAGTGCAACACAGTGAGCAATAAACCAAGGTGTTCCTGTAACTAAGGTTACTAATCAGTTGACTTTACAATAGTTTACTTTAGGTTATCGTGGCAGACCCAAAGTGATCACACAAGCCCTTAAGAGCAGAGCCGTCTCCTGGGTGAGTGTAGAAGAGATTGTCAGAAAGATTCAAAGCTTAAAAAAAGAATTTGTTGCTGGCTTTGAAGATGGAGAGGGCCCTGGAATAAGGAATGTGGGAAGCCTTTAGAAGCTGAGAACAACCTCCAGCTCACAGCTAGCAAAACCCCCCACAAAACCTTAGTCCCACAACTGCCTTGAACTGAATTCTGCAAGAAACTTGCAAGGTCTTGGAAATGGATTTTTTCCCCTCCAGACAGAGCCCAGGTCAGTTGATGCTTTCTTTCACTTTGGCCTTTTGAGACCCTGGGCACAGGATCCAGACACACTTGGCAGACTTCTGTGGAACTGAGATAATAAATTGAGTGCTGTTTTAGTATGGTGAGTACCAGAGGGAAAGGGGGGTGGGGGAAGCAGGAGGGAATAAAGGGGCGGGGAGGTAAATGGTGATGGAAAGAGACATGACTTGGGGTGGAGAACACAATACAATACACGGATGATATATCATAGAATTGTACACCTTAGATCTATATAATTTTATTAACAAGTTAATCCCAATTCAATAAAAATAAATAAACAAAGAAGTTGTTAACCTGCAGAATTTGTTACAATGATGTATTTCTTATTGTGCGTCAAGGTTACAAAACTCAAAAACACTGCTGCTTGTTAAGGATCCTGGATGGGGGTCCAGAGACCCATTCCCACCTAGCCACTCCCCTGCCTTAGATGCCACTGTGTTAATAATCACCCTTCTCGTGTTTTCTCTTTTGTCAATCGAGTAGGTTATTCTAAAGTTTTTTCCATATGACATATTTTTCTTTTATGAGCTTTATTTTTTTTCCAGCAAAATTTACCTCTTTAATGTACAATTTTATGAGTTTTGATAAATGCAGAAAGTCACCATGGTGATATAGAACAGTTATATCACCAGAAAAATTTCCTCTTGCTGCCTCTTTGCTGTGGTCCTCTCGCAATGCACTGGTGCCCCAGCCCCTGGCAACCACTGGTCTGTTCCTCATTGTTTTCCTTCATAATTGGAATCAGACAGTATGTAGAGTTTCGAGTCTGACTAAATTTAATTTAGCATAATACATTTCAAATTCACCTATGTTGTATGTATCAATAGTTTCTTTTTATTGCTGAGTAGTATTCCACTTACAGAATGTATGTACCATTATTTTCTTTATCCATTTTCCAACTGAAGGACATTTGGGTTGTATCTAGTTTCTGTCAATTATGAGTAAAGCCTCTATAAACATTTGTGTACAGGTTTTGATGTGAACATAAGTTTTCATTTCTCTTGGGTGAATACATAGGAATGGGAATGCTGGATCTTATTATAAATGGATGTTTAATTTTTTTTAAACAATGTGCATGGTCATTTTGTCCTCGTGCAGGTAAGTATACCTTGTGACAGATGGCTAGAAGTGGGGTGCCAGGCTGAAGGGTAAATGCAGCTGTTACTTTGTTTCTATTATTTTTTTCTTTTATTGATTTTAGAAGAGGGTAAGGGAGAGAGAAAGAAAGGGGGAGAAATATCACTGTGAGAGAGAAACATTGATTGGTTGTCTCCTGTACATGCCCAGACCAGGGACTGAAACCATAACCCAAGCATGTGCCCTGATTGGGAATCAAACCAGCAACATTTTGGTTTGTGGGATGATGCCCAACAAACTGAGCCACACTGGCTGGGGCTGGATGTTTAATTTTAAAGAAACTGCCTATTTGTTTTCCAAAGTGGCTATGCATTTTTCATTTGTATCAGCAGTTTTTGAGAATTTTGGTTATTCTTCATCCTTGCTAGCACTTGGTATTTACTTAAAAATTATTTTAAACCATTCTGTTAAGTATGTGCTGGCATTTCATTGTGGTTTTAATTTGCAATTTGCTAATGACTAGTATGTTAAGCACTTTCTCACATGCATGTTTGTCACTGTGTAGTTTCATTGGTGAAGAACCCGCTCTCATCTTTTTCCTATATTTTTAAAATTGATTTGAGAGAGGGAGAAACATCGATCGGTTGCCTTCTGTATTCATCCTGACCAGGGACCGAACCCACGACCTAGGTATATACCCTGACTTGGAATCGAACCTGCAATCTCTTAATATACGGGACGATCCTCCAACTAACTAAGCCACCTGGCCAGGGCTCTTTTTCCTATTTTTAAAATTAGGTTGATTTTTAAAGTAAGTTTTGAGGGTTCTTTATATATTTTGGGTATCAGTCCTTTATCAGATCCATGTTATACAAATATTTTCTCCAAGCCTCACCTGACATTGTGATATTTAATCCTATAAATAAGTCTTAACTGCACTCAGTACTGTTGGTGAAATGACTTAAATGAAGCACCCGTGGCTCCCAGGGGACCTTGCTCCTTTAAGTTTTTGTGTAAGGTCTGTGGGGGAGCAGACCTTCCTTCCTTCTTTGTCTATCAGTCATGTGCTAGGGGCTCAGGATAAGAAGCTGAATTTCCAGATTCCTGGTGTCTTACTTAGATACATTTGGGGCTGGAGAAAGGCAAATGAGACTGTTGCTAGGTATTAAGGAGGGTGAAGGCCTAAAGCTACTGAAACCTGAAGTTAACAGTATGAAGGCCCAATATCCAAAAAGAATAAGAGCAAATCTTGCTAAAAAGCAGGAAAATTAAAAACTTGTCCCTGTTCTTCCTCTGCATTTGAACCAGGGATATGACATTGCTAATTCAAGCCTAAAGCTGTGAGCAGCGCGGTGCTTAAAGCATTTTTTCTCATTTCTCCAAGTAATGGGGTCAGAATATTCTACCTCATCTTGGATATCATTTTACTTTTTAAGGTTTTCTCTTTCTCCTTTCCCATAGGAACCTTATTTCCCCTATCAGATATACAAAATTTAGGTACCTTGGAATCTTCAAAAAAACAATGAATGCTAAACTATGAGCATGCATATTTGGTCCACGGTGGCAGAGTGAATATACCTCATGGAGTCTCCTTTCTCTAATACAACCTAATTAGACAAATGAACAATCACCCTGCCCCCTCCAAGTCCACACAAATTAGCAAACTATTTTACTGCAATGATCCAACAAGGAATAGGGCACATTGCAGGGACACAGACTTCAAAAAATGGCTAATAAGGACACAGGATTCGAGAGGAAGTGCATCATAGAGAAAGGTTCTGAACCCCACCTTCTAGAAGTCATAATTGTGAGTCACTGAAGTCCTAAGAATTTTTACTTATACCCTTAGTCAGAAGAAAAAAAAAAAACAAGGAGAAATCTCCTTTTCTGACTGGAAAGATGTGAAACAGTAGCTGGGAGAAGTGGGTGAGGTGGACGCCAGTGAACCCTTTTCTTCATGTTGGAGCTCTAAGCTGAACTAGAGGATGAATCCAAGGCAGGGGAACTCTGTCCAAGATCAGCATGGAGCCTCCACGAGGTGGAGTGAATTCCAGGACTGTCAGCCCTCCAAGTTGCCCCCCCTTCTAAGCTGAGCACTCCCTCTCCACTCACCATACCTTCGGGCTGCAGGGAAAGTACAGCCCTGCAACTATAGTTGGAAGTAGCCAGCCCTGCCACTATAGTTCCCTGGGGAACAAATGGTGGGAAGTTCCGTGGTTAAGGAGGTGGATGCTGGAGCCAGAATCCAGTTCAGAAAGTAGACAGCTACTTTCTAATCCTCCTCTGCTACTTACAGGTTACTTGAACAAGCTACTGAACCTCTTTATGCCTCAAGTTCCTCATTTGTGTGAGGATTTGTGTGAGGATTTGTTCAGGATTTGTGTGAGGATTAAATAGATTAATATAGGGAAAACACTTAAAACACATATAGTAAGCCCTATGTAGCTAAGTGTTGGATAATATTGCTGTTATTATCATATCAGAGCAAATGAAAGGTCCAAGCATGAGCAGAATGAAAATAGCACAACTATATAAAAAAGCAACAGCAAAACAAACAAAACCCAGAAACACAGTGTCAAAAACACAAGGAGCTCCATCTAGAAGAAAATATAGCTCGAGGAACAGAAGAAAATTGCTCATGAGTGTTTTGGACTACAGACTAACATAAAACATACATTTAATAAAATACTGAAAAAGAGTTCAACAGACAAGAAATACATTAAAGAAATGAAGGGGAGCTTGGAGATCTCACTTTTAATTGCCAAGAATCAATCTGTATTATGTAAAATGATAACATGTAATAAAAATGATTTTATTGTGCTGAAGAAATATTTGATGCCAGCACAATTAAAGTTCATTTTCACTTGAGTTTTTGCCTTCTGTTAAATTTTAACAAAAGCAACTTTAGTATTTTGTAATTAAAATGGAAGTTGTATTATTTTATGTAAGTATTTCTGTTTATCTATCTACTTATCCTTCTGTCTCTTGTGAAAATATGCATAGGGTGAGCTTAATGTTAATAATGGTTGTTTCTAGGTGGAGGAAATTTTTTTAAAAGATTTTTTCTCTCTCTCTGTTTTTTGGCATTTTTTATTATCTGATGCAAGTTGTTTTTATGAGAGGTGGGGATCACTACTAGGAGGCAATGGGAAAAGCTTTTTTGACATTGAGTCAGGACTAACCATGAAAGTCTCTGACCTGGACTTGAGATGGCTTGCCCCGATGGCCTATTGGTTTCCCAGGAGTGATAAAAATCTCCCAGTTTTCTGGAAGCCACTTTACATTTCATCTTCTCTGTATTCGCTGGGCGCTGAGGAATGATAGCTACTCTGTGGGCTAGGATCCCTCCCTGCACCAACCTGTGCAGGAGCGGGAGGCCCAAAGGCAACAAGATCTACTTGCAGCATGCTACAATTTGCTAGGCACTCATGCATTGTTATTCCCACTTCACAGAAGAAGAGCTAGGCCCAGAGATATTAAAAGAGAGAGCTGAAGTTCTCCCAGGTCCTGAGTGCCGAACTGATTTTGTGGTTTCAGCAGCATCCTCCCTAAGATGTCTGCTTCCAGCCACAGGATCTTCTCTTCTAGCTTGTCTACTCAAGGTGTGTGGTACCCAGGTAGGTTGGGGAAGGTTGCCTTCTTGTCTTTGTGTTTCTTGTCTCATGTCTGGTGTACTGAAGAAGGCAGCAGGTTGAGGCAGAACAGCACAGAATCCGGGCTCAACTGATAGGAGTTACCTCTCTAACTCCTCTCTTTGCTAGCTGTTCACACTGGGCAGGACAGTCAACCTTCCAGGACCAACATTCCTCTAAAACGAGGAGGGAGACAAGGTAGGAGATGCGTACCAGGCCCTGTACCAAGTGCTTTGCGCACAGATCTCATTGTGTCTTCCCATAACCCTGTGCGGTAGACACTACGGTTACCTTCATTTTACAGATGGGAAGCCATAGGCTCCTGGGTCCTTCGTATGTGTCAGCTGAACTGATTCAACAACAGTGGGCCTGGTTCCTGTAGCTCTTGTCAACTCCAGTGTCAGCTTTCAGTAATGCTAACTGAGCGCTGTAGCCCCTCCTGTTCTGAACGTGGCTCGCCTACGGCAACAAAGCCCTGAAATCAGACTCTTTATAACACACAGAAGAGAAACAGCATAAGTGGAGGTGTGTCTGTGCATCAGATATTGAGCTTAGTTAATAAGAGTTTGCTTTTGAGAGAAAGGTTCATATTGACTTGCTTATAACCCCAATTTTCTTAGCTTGCGACATACTCGCTGAGATGATTAATGGAGAATCTTTCTGGAGACACTGGAGAGCTTCTACCCAAGACAAATAATATGTCTCTTTTCGCTCCCTACTCCCCACTAGAGTCTAGTATAGCAAACACAGAAAGACGTGATTTTATAAAGATATCTATGCCCAATCAGTTCATGGTGTTTTCTTGACGGACTGATAAAGAACACAGCTCTACCTTATTAGAGAAGATAGAAACGGACCAGGGTGCCACGGGGCACAGGGAGATCATCTGTCCTCACCTCAGGGATGTCACTCCAGAGTGTTGCGAAGCAGAGATCCACATTGTCTTTTTAAATTATACTGGTAAAGATAATTCACTAAAGACGTGCAGTGAATTTTGAAGAACTACACCGTTTGACAATAAACAACTGTGAAACTGTATTTCAAAACAATGACGATAACATTTCTTATTTGTCTTACCTGGCAAAAGAAACTCTGTGCCTTCAGAGCTTCAAAATAGTAAAATACTCACCCGGGTGAGTGCTGGATGAAAATCTGGGGATGATTTCAGGATTCCTCCTCTTGCCACTGTTACTATATGGTGCATGCTAAAAGCAAGAAGTAAAATTGATTTTCTGCTAATTGTAATTCCTAATTGTGAGCGACGTAAATCACAGTGATTTCACCAAGCGGTTTGTAAAAGTGAAAAGGCCTGTAAGTCAGAGTGTGTGTCCTAATAGAGAAAAATGTCAGACATAAAACTGGGAGAGAAAATTCCCAAGAGAGCTTATTGCCACGGGAAGCCCTTAAGCTCAGAGCCTGCAAGATAGACAGCGGCCTAAAATGCTTGGGCACAAGCCAAGAGGAAACCCTAAGCTCGGGTGATATTGGGGGATGGGAGGAGGACAGTCGATATGCCAGCAGGTGCCAGCAAATCTGTAACTGTGCTAACCAGGACGAGTTGAGGCTCTGGTGATGGTGTGTCCCAAAGTTCATGAATGTAATCCCGGGACCCTGTAGGGCCTAGAGTGGCTGAACAGACCTGCCCAAGCAGTATTTCACAAGGGGACTAACGGGATTCCTCTATACGAAGTTTCTGGAAAGGGCTGGGTCTTTCCTGGGATTTGATTCTCTTTTTTTAAAATTTAAAGGTTATTTATTTTTAGAGAGAGGAGAAGGGAGGGACAAAGAGAGGGAGAGAAACATCAATGTGTGGTTGCCTCTTGAGCCCTTCACTAGTGGGGACCTGGCCCGCAACCCAGGCATGTGCCCTGACCGGGAATTGAACTAGCAACCCTCTGCTTCTCAGGCTGACACTGAATCCACTGAGCCACACCAGCCACACTTTTTTAAAAAATAGTTAGTGGTTTAGGAACGATGACATGTTTGGCTCTGGGGAAAGTGTCTACTAAAGTTGGCAGTGAAGGCCAGGTGTCATGAGCTAGGACAAATGAATGGATGGATGGTCCTCCTTCAGCTGATGGTAGGAAAACACTGCCCAGTGTTTTCAAAAATAAAATCTTGCAGTTGTGAGACACTGAGAATAAGAATACCTTGCTTCACAGCTGATGTAATCTGGCAGAACCAATGCTGATGAAGGATCATGCTAAAAGTCAAGTCCAATCAACCCTTTTTGCTTAACATCTTTTGTGACTACCTATTGGTCCCGAGGGTATAAAGTCCAACCTGCTTAACAAGACTTCACAAGGTCTTTGTGATGGGACCTTGTCCCCTCTCTATTTCTGTTTCCCCTCCCTCCTTTGCTAGAGCTCCAGCTACTCTGGATTTCCTGAGGGAGCCGAGGTCTCTGGGGCTTGGCAGATGCAGTTCCCTTTGCCCTCTGTACTTTTCCACTCATTCTCCTCTCCCCAGTTCGCCCCCTGACTTCCACGCCTTTTCCTGGCCACACTCTGGATCAGGGCAGGTGCCCTTGCTCTGCGCTCCCCCACGGCCCATCTTTCCCAGCGCAGGGCTCTCCACGCTGCTGAGCCAGTGCTTGGTTCCCTGTCTCCCATCAGACCTTTCACATTCTTCAACATGATCGGGGATCCCAGACAACACTTGTTGGCATATTTGTATTCATTGATACTTACCATGTTAGAAATTTAATCTTTAAAACATGTATTACTTCATTTCAAAATAACAATAATAAAACACATTACATGTTAACATAAGTAACATTCTTTATCAAAAATATATTTTTAAAACAAAAAATTGCTAAGAAGAGAGGTATCATTGTACATTTTTGCAAATTTCTTTGAAGTCTGGTTTAATAGAAGACAGCTGGATGCTCATACCTGTTGCGACATATTGTTTTAGTTGAAATGTATGAAGAAAATCTAGTTATGGCAAAGATATGTGGTTGGAAAAGCAAAGACCTTACTGAGTCTTTGAGTCCTGCTAGTGTGCGTGGTATTGTGCTGCTCAGAGTGGGATCCAGGGACCAGCCACACGGGCATCACCAGAATTTATTAGGAGTGTAGGCTCCCAGGCCCTCTGGCTCAGAATAGGCAGTTTAATGAGATCCTCACATGCTCCTGTGCTGAGGAGGGTTTGAGAGGCACTTCTTCAGGGCAGTGTGGTTCCTGAGTCTTTGCATGTCTGAAATGTCTTAATTGGAGCCTCATGTTGACTTGATAGTTTGGCTGGGTATAGGCTTAGTGCTGGGTCTCAGACCTCGCTGCTCTGTGCTCGGAGGCTCCCCTGAGGTCTGCAGGGGCAGCCCCTCCTCATTCTTACCTTCCTCTACTTGGAAAAGATGCCTAGTTCATAGGTTCCTTTGTTCCTCCCATTCTTTTTGGATTTTTGTTTTACCCTTTCGTTTATTATTGCACTGTCATTTTATGGTGTTTCGATGGTTGTGTTTGCTCAAAAGTCTCCCAACTGATTTTAATTTCCAGAACACTATGAAATGTTTTGCTGTCTGGTGGGTCTAAAAGAGTTTTCCTAGCCCATTCTTAATTTTTTTTCATATGAACTTTATAATTAGCTTGCCTAGTGTCTCCCTTGCACCCCCCAAAACTCATTGCCATCCTACTGAGGTCATATAAAATATATAGTTCAATTTAGAGAGAATTGGCAGCTTTAAATTGTTGAGATTTCAAGAAGAGTATGTTTTTTACATTTATTCAATTACTTTTTTCTATCCTTCAGTAGAATTTTTTAAAAAATATTTTATTTATTTACTTTTAGAGAGAGGGGAAGAGAGGGAAAAAGAGGGAGAGAAACCTTGATGTTCAAGAGATATGTCCATCAGTTGCCTCTCACTCGCCCCCACGTGGGGACCTGGACTGCAACCCAGGTGTGTGTCCTGACTGGGAATCAAACTGGTGACCTTTCGGTTTGCAGGCCAGCGCTCGATCCTTTGAGCCACACCAGCCAAGGTGTTCCTTGGTAGAATTTTAAAGTTTAGTTCTGACAGATTTTACCCATGTCTTATATTTTATCTCTTCAGTTTCTATTACAAATGAGATCATGCCTTCTAATATACTTTGTAACTGTTTGGTGTTTCTCTTACTATTGTATAAATGAGGTCTTTTTGATCTTGAGGTATACAAATTTCCCTCTTATTTTCTTAAATTAAAAAAAATTTTTTCAGTTACTGTTGATGTACACTATTATACTAGTCCTCACATATTAGAATATATTAACTAGAGTTTTGAGTAATTTAAAAGGTAATACATGACATTATAAAAATCATTAAAAATATAAAAAGGCATACAATGAAAAACAAGCTTCCCTTTCAGATGCAGAGTTCATCATTGTGTATTATTTCTTGTATAATCCTCCCAGAGCTTTCTTTTTTTATTTTTATTTTTTGCTTATACATGGAAATATGTATATGCAGTAAGAGGTTGAAATGGTTTTCTTTCTCCTTTCGGGTGCGGCCAAAGGCATGCAACAACATCGTGGATGCCTTATACTTCCACTGGCTCAGCTGCCTTTGTAGGTTGTGCTGAGACTGTGAGAAAGGATTGGCTGCATTAGCAACCCTCCCTCTTGCTGATACGAGGTATAGAGGCTGAGAGATTTCTTCGGAATGTGTTGTCAGTGTGCTTGTCCCAGTGAGCAGCGCTTCAAGACCATCTCCCAGAAAGCTGAACCCTGTTGCCTGGCATTTCGTAGAAATAAATAGTATTTGCTTCTAGCAGGAGAAGGTGAAAAGGCTATTTTGAAACTTTTTCTACCTGGGGGTTGAGAGGAGAGTTGGCTACCTTGTATTGAGCTATGTTTTCAGTAGCTGTGGGGCAAATGTGCGTGTTTCTGGGAGACCAGATATAGATTCTGTCAGGTTTGGGGAGAGCCTAGGGTTGCCTCGAGTCTCACCCAAGAGGGTTTCCAGGTGGGACCAGGTGATTCCAACAGAGTGAGTCTGTGGGCCAGAGGGAGAGGTTTTCCACAGAGAGACAACAGACAGTTCCTATAGCGAGGGATGCATAGCCATTAGTTCCCAGTGGGAGAAACTATAAAATAGGAGGGAAAAAATTAAAACCTGTAACAGCCTTTTTTGTGAAACCAACATCTGGAAACTCTGCATCTGTTACATCCAGAGAATAAGACTTCATTCCCTTCTGTAAAGAAGACCACCCTCTCTCTACAGGTCCTCTCTCCTGCAACCCAGCGTGGAGTGTGTGAGTCAGAACACGAAGCCAGCAAGTAATTGAGTGGGTGATGGAAGAGGAGAGAAGTGGCCAACCTGGCCCTACCACACCTCGACCCCGACAGCACCAACTCCAGACAGCAGGCCTAGCCTGACAGGGAAAGGAGGAGTTTCACCCTGGACTAGACTGGAGTTTAGCTGTTACACTGGATGCATTGTTAAATCACCCAAATGAAGTTTTCTTATACTTGAATGTGATGGAGGGCTTCTCAATGATCTAGGAATGGCTGAAAAACTATAGGGCCTCCCAGTACTGTTATCCTCGAGCAGGAAAAGAACAAATCCATAGAGTGAGTTTAAACTGAAATGGTGGGGAAAAAATGAACTTTTTTTCATGCACCCTATTCCAGCTGATTATGGCCACCACCCCCACCCACCCCACCTTAACCGCCACAAACAAGGCCACGTTATACCTACTGTGCTGTACTTTGCTTTTCACTTAGTAACATACCTTAGAGATGATGTCTCCTTACCAGCACACGAATGTACCTATTTTTAAGTCTGTTATGTAGTATTCCATTGTATGGACAAGCCATATTTATTTAGCCATTTCTCTGTAAGTAAACAATTAGGATTTTCCCAATTCTTGCTTTTATTCACAACATTGCAATGAATATCCTTGTTGTTTTTTGGTTGCACATGGGAGTATACCTGTACAAATATATTTGTGTAAAAGAGATGTGGTACATTTGCACAATAGATACTACATGGCTATAAGAAAGAAGGAACTCTTATCCTTTGTGACAGCATGGATAGACCTGGAGATTGTTATGCTAAGTGAAATAAGCCAGTCAGAGAAAGACAAATACCATAAGATCTCACTCATAAGTGGAATTTAGTGAACAAAATAAACCGATGAACAAAATCCGATGAGAGTCATGGATACATGGAACAGACTGACAGATCTCAGAGGGGAGGGAGTGAGCGGGACTGGAAAAGATTAGCCAAGGAACACATGTGCGCATATGCAAAGCCTACAGACACAGACAACAATGTGGTGATGGGGTGGGGGGCGTTGAGGCTGGGTGCAGGGCAACAAAGAGTGGGAAGGGAAACAGTTGGAAATGGACTCTTTTTTCTTTATAACTCGCTACACACATTTTATCTTCACAATTTTATCCCTCCTTGGTTGATGCATCTAAATCATCACAACAGTTGTTATCACTGTCAAAGTTGTCTTACTTCAGCCCTGGCTGGTGTGGCTTAGCGGATAGCCCGTAAACCAAAAGGTCATTGGCTGGGTTCCTTCCTGGTCATGCCTGGGTTGCTGGCCAGGTCCCCAGTTGGGGGCACACAAGAGGCAACCAGTGGAGGTTTCTCTCCCTCACTTTCTCCCTCTCTCCCCTCTCTCTAAAAATAAATACATAAAATATTTTAAGAAATGTTCACTCTAGACCCTCAAATCAGTAAATGCTAAGGGAGAGTTTAATTAGCTAAAACCTTAATCATCATCATTAATTTTCTAGTTACATCATAATACCTTTTAAACATTTTTGCCGCAGTAAATGGAGCACCCGCTTTCCAATGATCACGTGGCATAGCTAATTTACTCCACAACTGAATATTTAACCACCAATCTTCGCAAAGCTAAAGGTACTCAGCTAAAATCACATTCCATTACTTGCAACAAAATGCTTAACACCCTTACTTGGAATATTTTAAAGTCTTATCAAAGAAATGATGGAAGGTCAGGCATTTGTAAATATTTCTGAAACACTGGTAGATGGAACTGCTGTAAATTAATTAGGAGACTTTTTAGGAAGGTCAAACGTGAAATGTCGGGATGGTCTTACATTAAGACTGTGCGTGCTCAGGCGGCAGTAGAGCTTCCCTCTGGACGGTGAAAAGTTCTGATGACGCACAGTGCGGTGGCCGCACACGTTGTCAGCACACTTAATGCCGCTGATTGTAATCTTAACAGTGGTTAAAATGGTAAGTTTTATGTTATGTCTATTTAATCACAATAAAAATATGCTATAGTCAATTAAAAAAAATACATTCCTGGAGGTGAGATTGCTAAATCAACCAGTATGTAAACCTTAAATTACACCTCCAATAAATTGCACTACTTTCTATTGCGATCAACATTTTCCTCATAACCATGCAGACACTGTATATTATCGGATGTTTTAATTTTTTCCAGTGTGAGAGGTTAAATAAATTATCTTGGCAATTCATAAATAATAAATGAGATTGAGCATCTTTTCATATATTTGTCAGTCATTTTTATTTATTTTTCTATAAACTTTTCTATGTATGTCTGTACAGATTGATTTAAAAAATTTGTGTTGTCAGCTATGTTTTCTCTGTGGGAAGTCAGCCGGTAGTGAGTGACCAAGGAATGAGACAGGGATCTGTACCTAGTGCCAGGGACATGAGAACGTGGGCAGAAAAATCTGCCTTGCTCAAATCTTTAATCCATTTTCTTTTACTGCATAGGTTAAAAAGAAACCTATGTAGCTCTGGCTGGTGTGGCTCAGTTGGTTGGACAGTGCTTTGCAAACCAAGAGGTCGCTGGAGGGCCCCACACTGTTCTTTCTCTTCTTTGGGTTTATGTCTTGATGTCTGTGAGGCATAGGTTGCCTTTGTCTTCTCTCCCCATCCTACCCTGTGCATGTTAGCTAGCACCATCCCCGTGGGCGGTGCTCGGCTATCAAGGCAGGGGCACTGCTCTGGTGACCATCCACCCTCCATCCCCCACTCTGCCCTGTGCTCTGGGAAGGTGACCTGCATGTCCTCCCTCAGTGGGCTTCCCGCCCCTCAGCTGCTGGTTGTGTTCAGCAGTGAGGAGCCCCACAGCAGACGAACGGGGGAGTGAAGGCAGTACTTATTTCTCTCTCCCTGGGGGACTGACACAGGTAGCTTTATCCTTTGACCAAAGGTCTCAGCTCTTGGCAGGCCTCCTCTCAGGGTAGCCTCCTCATCTTCGGGCTCCCTTAGCCACACTTTCCTCACCCTTTCAGGCCTAGGGGTGAGATGGATGCTGTTTCTGACTTTGGGACCCTGCAATATTCCTTGTGAGGCCCCTGCTTCTTGCCTGCACTTTTGTAAATTGTCTGTTGAGTAAATTATCTGTAAATTATCCAAAATGGCATGCACCATCTCAGCTTAGTATGCTGGGGCCTTGGCTGACGGAGGCGCCTTGTGCCTCGTTGTATCCAGTGGGTCCTAACTAGGAAGAAAAGTGGTTAAGCAGCAGCCATGGCTGGTGTTAGAGCCTTTAGCTATGTCCGAGAGGGCCCCACACTGTTCCCTGGAGCAGGGACTCTGAGGGCTGTGCTTCGATAATGTTGGCACTCAGGACCCGGGGCGGGAAGGCTAAGGCACCTGGGGAGTGAGGTGCTCCTGGTGTGCTTTAGCCCCTGGTGACCAACAGAGCTGAGAGGGCTGCGTCAGATGGCGCTCCGGGTCTGTGAGGGTGGCTCTGCGCTAGAGGAAGAGTTGACAGCCACCAGGGAACACTGTGATCCTTCCTGGGGCTTGGGTGTGAGGAGGCAAGGACTCTAGGAGGGTCCGGAATGAGGGGATGGGAGGTGGGGGAGGTGAGAGGGACTCTGACCAGGATGCTTCAGCTGCGACTGGGCAATGTGGGTCTCAAGTTCAAGGCATCCCCAAAAGGCTGCAGCCCCATAGTGTAGGCAGTGGAGTCAGGTGTGGCAGGAATCTGAGAAGATGCTGGAGTCAGGGAAGAGGTCAGGGTGGTAGCAGTGGTCCAGCCGCAGTAGCTCACTCACAGCCTGTGGGCCTGTGAGGGTCCAGCGTGGGAGGGAATTCCCTTCCTCGCTGTTCCTGAGAGGCTGGAGGACCTGTTGTGTGACCTCCATATTATTTATTCTGCCCCCATGCAAAGCTGCCCTGCCTGCCACTGCTTTTCGTTATTGTTTCTTCGGGTGACTGCTGTTGTGCTCTGTTACCTCACAGTCCAAGTGTGACATACTTTTCCGCCCAACAGAACGGCCTGGAGCAGGCTTTGATGGAAGATTTGGTGGGAGCAGGCAGTAATTACATTGCAGGAAAAGACAACTGACACTTCGAGGTGGAGACCATGTCCCCAAGAGGGCCTTTCTGGAGGGGGGGGACGCCTCCCCCACCTCTGTCTTCAGCCCCTCGGCTGGGCCACCCTTTTATTTTTAATCAGTTAATTAATTGATTTTTGTTGTGGTAAAATATACATAATATGAAAATTTCCTACCGTTTTTAGTGTACTATTTAGTGGCATTTAATTTACACTATTGTGCAACCATCACTGCTCTCCACTCCCAGAACTTTTTAAAAACCATCCTAAACATAATTCTGTGTCCATTAAAAACACCTCCCCACCCCCTCCCCGAAGTCTTTGGTGACCTCTATGTCTGTGAGCAGGTCATCATCGTGCAGGATTCAGCTAAGAGTTCTTCAGTGGCGGAGTCAGGGCCTCTGTCTCCTCTGGGTCTCGAGAGAGGAAAGCATCTTCTCTCTCCTTTCTTCAAGGTTAACATAAAAGGCCAAAAGTAAAACAAAAGAGAGATGTGGCTCAGCACGTAAACCAGTATTTGTAATCTGAATCACTGTGCATGACAAATCCGCGATTTAAGCAGCGAACACTGGACGTAACTTAATCATTTTGTACATTAATTACCAAAAGCTACTGTTATAAATTGGAGCATTAATATTCTCCCAAATGGCCTAAACTTGTGCCTTGTTAATTGATCTTATGTCTGTTTTTTATAGCTTTGATTCTCCTCTCCTAAGTTTTTGCTTCTCATTCCCACTGGACTAGTAAACCAGACAGATAAGCCTGCTGCTGTGGGCTGTAAGATAAGATCAATACATTCTGAATGAGAGCTCAAAGCCTAATCCTATAAGTAGAGTGCATTAACTTTAACACCATTATTTTGGGTGAGTGGAAGCCTTGATGCTTATATTCTCTCAGGCTTGCCTTTCAGCTATATTCCGGGTGGGTGAGATTACCAGGTAATCTAATTGTGAACTGGGGATTTGTGCTCTTCCACTTTGAGGAACATTGCAGTGGCGGGGCTGTAGGATAGTGAAGTTCCATGCCACTTCTGGCTTTGTTGACTGTATATATTTCATTTTGCTTTGTTTTATCATGTTCCACAGATGCTGTGTTTTTTCACAAATTGGAGGCAAGACTCTGTACCAGCAAAAAGATTCTGACTCGTTTCATTGTGACACGACTTGATGGTGGTGGTCTGGAACTGAACCCGCGGTGTCGCTGAGGTTTGTCTATATATCGGGCCCAGGGTGTGACTATTTGTTATGGCCAAAAGACTTAAAAGGAGGAACTGTGGGCAGATGACCACCTCGGTAGACTGGATGCCACGCGAGTTCTATGGGGGTTCTGGGCTGCTCATTTGGTGCTGTCCTTGGTACCCAACCACTCATCTCTGTTTTGTTTTCCTCATGTTCCATCCTTTGTCCTGGACCTCGGCTTCTTAACTGAATCTTCTATTTCTGAATCATATATATCTATCTATATAAATATACAGACATATATATATATATTCAATATGTATTTCAGTGTATTTATATACATTTCAATAGCTTCCTAGCTCATTCTGACTCCAGCCTTCACAGTAATGTCACAAACAGACCACTACTTTGGCTTCAATGTCTTGGTACTTGCTTGGGAGACCACGGACTTCCCGGGCTGTGGTAAAGTCACATGGGTCACCAACAGGTTTATAAACAGAGCTGTATGTCCCATAGGATTGTTGACTTGTGAAGATGTAGCCAGAAGATTCTAAGAAATATGAGGTGTAATTTCTAATAAAAGGCGGATGCTATACTAGCAAGCAGCCACTCTGGTCTCCAACACAGAGTCCCAATAAGTGAGCAATGGAGTTTGGTACCATCCTTCTTCATTCTAGGAAAAGAAAACACAAGTCTCTTGGAGGAAAGATTTATGTCCTGAGGCAGGTGTGAGAACAGGGTCTTCCTGGAGATGCTCCGGGGCTCTCTTCTATCCCAACTGGCATTGCCCATTCACCTTTTAAGTCCTTTAAGGAATGAGTGAGGCTTGGTGGGGGCAGCAATGCAGAGATTCTGAAAATGTTTACTAGGCAGGTTCTTTTTTAAAAAATCTTCACCCCAAGACTCTCTCACCCCAATGTTTAGAGAGAGGAGAAGGGGAGGAGAAAGAGAGGGAAATAAACATCTATGTGGGGAGAAATATCTGTTGGCTGCTTTTCATAGGTGCCCCAACCAGGGACCAAACCCACAACCTAGGTATGTGCTCTGACTTGGAACTGAACCAGCGACCTCTTTGTTTGCAAAGCACTGTCCAACCAACTGAGCCACACCAGCCAGAGCTGCGTAGGTTTCTTTTTAACTGCTTACTCCCCTATGAGCAAGTGCGGTCCTATGGGCTAGTTCAGAGACTTCCTGGAGAGTCCTGCAAGCAGGTCTGTTAGCTCCTCCAGGTGAGGACACCACTGCCTTCAGGGCCCAGGTGATGAGGGGACCCCTGTTATCATCTACTACCTCAATAATATCAAACATAATCTATTGTTGTCCAGCAGAACTTTATATAATTTGCCACCAAATTTTTCATACCTTTATCTGAGTTGGGAACCACAATGGGTGCTTGCTGGTGTAGCATCACTTATTTATTTACCCATTTTTAAGCAAACCCCATGTTTCTTAGAATCTTCTGAGTCATCTGTGGCTGCAGTCCCTAGCCGGGCCATTTGAAGGACTCCTGTCTTCTACTTCATCTCAAACTTCTGCAGCTGGTGTTGCCAGGTTTCCCATCAGAATCTAACCCTGAACCCCATACTAAGGAGTCCAGATAAACATGCTGCCTAGGGGGAAATTGTCCAGATAAGGGGAGAAAGAAGTGACCCCTGCCATCTTTAGGACAGTGCATTCGACCTGGTACTCCCTTCTAAGCTTGAGGCAAAGGTTATTGGCCAGTCATCTGCACTTGCTCATGGTAGGGCTCATCAGGCTGTCCCTTTCTATAAGCTAGATAATGACAATGCGTGGGAGCTTCCTGGCTAGTCAGAGGTATCTGGTGATTCCTGTGTGGGCTTCATAAAAATTGTTGCTTTGTTTCCTCAAGAAAAGGGGTGTGGGGTGATGTTCTGTGGTTGCAGATTTCTAGTGGCTAAGGCAACTGAAAACATATAGATCCTAACTAATTCTAGTTTTTCTGACCCCACTTAGGTTTGCATGGTCAAGGCCAAGGCCCACAGCACAGCAGTGGGACCATGTTATCAAGGAAGATTCGAGGTCTGGCCATCTCTGTCCTGTAGCTTCTTCTCTTGGGAGCTGGTCCTAGTAGAAGTCACTCATCTGGTTTGGGAGTGGGAGCCGCTCAATATCAAGCTTGCGTTCATCCTCCAGAGAGTCTGCCTGAAGGGTACTTGAACCATGGTATTTGGGGAACCATGCTGGACCCAGAAGCCCAACTCAGGCCAGCCACCTGGGCCATAACTTTTAGCTTCTTGAGTTCACCCTTTGTGTGCCTGTGTTTATATGTGTAATATACATACAGGGTCCAGCACAAACAACACCCCTTTTTATTACAAAATCATAAGCATGTGATTCTGTAACATAACAATGTCACATTCAAGCACACCATATAACATTTTAGATGAAATGTTCAAATTAAAACAATAAATTATTACACCCATATTATTACTCAACCAACCACACTCAAGCAGGCGTTACTTCTGCCAGACCCTGTATATATGTGATGTATTAAATACAATTTATATAGCATATATATTTTTTGGATGATGAGGTCATACAGGAAGAGTGGGAAAATGTAGGTAGACACTATGTATATGTTATCATCTCATCTGAAGTCAGGACATGTAATAATAATTTTATTATTTTTTATTTATTAGTTCAAACAGTGTTGTTTATTTATTTTTTTTAAATATATTTTGTTGATTATGCTATTCCAGTTGTCCCACTTCCCCTCCTTCATTCCCCTCCACTCTGCATACCCTCTCCCACTCACATTCCCCAACTTTAATTCATGTCCATGTGTCATTGGTTCTTTAGCTTCTACATTTCCCACACTATTCTTGCCTTCTCCCTGTCTATTTTCTACCTACCATCTATGCTACTTATTCTCTGTACCTTGTCCCCCTCTCTCCTCCTCCCACTGCCCTGTTGCTAACCCTCCATGTGATCTCCATTTCTGTGGTTCTGTTCCTGTTCTAGTTGTTTGCTTAGTTTGCTTTTGCTTTTGTTTTAGGTGTGGTTGTTAATAACTGTGAGTTTGCTGTCATTTTACTAGACATGTTTTTTATCCTTTTTTCTTAGATAAGTCCCTTTAACATTTCATATAATAAGGGCTTGGTGATGATGAACTCCTTTAACTTGACCTTATCTGAGAAGCACTTTATCTGCCCTCTAAATGATAGCTTTACTGGATAGAGTAACCTTGGATGTAGGTCCTTGCCTTTCATGACTTGGAATACTTCTTTCTAGCCCCTTCTTGCCTGCAAGAAGAAATCAGCTGACAGTCTGGTGGGAACTCCTTTGTAGGTGACTGTCCCCTTATCTCTTGCTGCTTCTAGGATTCTGTTCCTCATTTTAATCTTTGGTAATGTAATTATGATGTGTCTTGATGTGTCTCTCCTTGGGTCCAACTTTTTTGGGACTCTCTGTGGTTCCTCGACTTCCTGGAAGTCTGTTTCCTTTGCCAGATTGGGGAAGTTCTCCTTTATTATTTGTTCAAATAACTTTTCCACTTGTTGCTCTTCCTCTTCTCCTTCTGGTACCCCTATAATTTGAGTGTTGGGATGTTTAAAGATGTTCTAGAGGTTCCTAAGCCTCTCCTTATTTTTTAAAATTCTTGTTTCTTCATTCTGTTCTGACTGATTGTTTGTTCCTTCCTTCTGGTCCACTCCATTGATTTGAGTCCCAGTTTTCTCCCCATCGCTGTTGGTTCCCTCTACATTTTCCTTTATTTCACTTAGCATAACCTTCATTTGTTCATCTAATTTGTGACCAAATTTAACCAATTCTGTGAGCATCCTGATCACCAGTATTTTGAACTGTGCATCTGATAGGTTGGCTATCACATCATCGCTTAGTTGTATTTGTTCTGAAGCTTTGATCTATTCTTCTGTTTGGGCCATTTTTTTTTTGGTCTTGTCGCACCTGTTACGTATAAAGGGCAGAGCCTTAGGTGTTCACCAGGGCAGGGCAACCCAGTCGCTGGGTTGTGACACTGTATGTGGGGGAGGGGTGCAAGAGGGAACAATGGCGCTTGCTCCACTCTCTGCTGGATTTCAGTCACTTCTGCCACTTCTCCCAAGCAAACTGGGCCTTTCTGGTGCTGGTTCCTGGGTGGGTAGGTTTGTGTGTGTTCTAGGACCCTGTGGGTCTCTCCAACAAACTCTCCTGTGAGGCTGGGAGTCTTTTCCGGCACCTCTACCCCCACAGGTATTTTCAATCAGTGCTTTTAGGCTTTATTTCCCTGTGCTGGGGCCCTTGGTTGCGTGATCTGTCTTGCTCCCCAGTTTCACCTGGTTTATCTGCACGCGAATGTGTGACTGCTTGGTCAGCCAGTGCCTTGTGTGCCTCGCTGGGTCTGCCCACTGCTTTCCCATGTCCGGGGTCTGCTAGCTGCTGCCTAGGCACCCAGGATCCACCCGCTGCTGTCTTATCACCCCGGGCCCACCAGCCACTGATTTTTTTTTTTTTTTTTTGCTGTGACCCTTCTCCACTTGGTGCCCGACTCTGCCCCTCCTACTGGTCTGGATGAATGTGTCTATTTGAATGCCTTGGTTGTTGGACATCTGTACAGTTCAATTTTCTGTCAGTTCTGGTTGTGTTTTTGTTTCTAAATTTTAGTTGTCTTTATTTTGGTTGTGCGAGGAGACACAGTGTGTCTACCTATGCCTCCATCTTGGCTGAAAGTCCCAAACAGTATTTATTAAATGTTTAAAAATGCACAATACTATTCTAAGAATGAAGTACAGTGTGGAGCACAGAAACATAAAAAATATAAGTGCCCTGTGTTCTAGGAGTTCAGGATCTATGGAGGAGATAGGTATGCAACTTACTACATAATACATTTGAAAAAAATCAAGTATTAAAAGAGGTAGAAACCAAGTGTGGTGGGAATTTTGATGAGATAAAGATAAATTTCTCCAGTCAGGATTAGGAACTGTGCCCCTGAGGAGGTAACTTTGGAGGTGGCCTCGAGGGATGAATAGACTACCACTTCGACAGTGATGGAAATAACCAGTCTTGGCAATAGCACTCTTCACAATTTACATTTGTGTAGCAGTTCCCTGCTGACTGGGTAGCCTCCCACACTTGGTCAAGTTTAATTGGGATAATACCTTTGCAAGGTTAAGGGTATATTATTTTTTAAGGTCATATTTTGCCTTAGAGAACTTTTATGACTTGCCTCATAAAAGGTGACCCCTTATTTAGTTGGGGTAGGGGGAGTATAGATATGGAATCAATATCTTCTCTCTGTACATATTGTGAGAGCTTCTTCCTCACCCTCCTTGCTGTTAACAGGCTATCTAGTGGTACGCTTCAGGAGTTTGCCAATTATTGGTCATTTATAGCCTTATTAACCAGCCTCAGCAAACACTGATGGTTTTCAAAGTGTGGACTCCATACCTGTGCCATCAACATAGGAACTTGTTAGAAATATAAATTCTCAGCCCCCATTCCATACCTGCTGAATCAGAAATGCCAGCAGTGTGTGTATCATACTGCCCTTCAGGTGATTCTGGTGCAGGTTCAAGTGTGAGAACCATTGACATGTATGATTAAATAACACAACTTTAAGGATTCTCTCAAATCAAAATAGATGATATGAAACCATGAGAACTGACTCTAACCCCACCCCCCAATTAATCCTTACAGTATCAGAAATGAAGGTAAATTGTGTTTTCATTTTTCGTGTCTGAAGATTTTTATCGAGCAAGGTGATGTTGGCATAGGGACGGAATAAGTGGAATACCACAGGGATGGTATTAAAATTGTGCACATTTCTTTCTCATTGAGAAAACAGAGATACATTCAGAACTGTGGGACTCAGTCTGCAAAAGTCAAGGTCTTCCAGAGTTGAAGTGCAAGGTCAAACATTGCTTCAGAACACAAAGGGATGGATTTCTGACAAGGGCTACCCACAAGAGAGGACCCAACCCTGACAACTTGTGAATCTGCTCTTGAGAACACATAGTTTGGAAAGAAATTCAGCTGAGAAATGAGAGAGATCCTGGTGTCATGGCATTTCATTGTTTTGAATAGTTTGTGAGGAAAAAAACAAGAGGGATGAGGGTTTTCTGTTACCATGACAACTTGGAGAGGCCCAGGCTGGCTAATGATAACTGTTGAGCTGTCAAAGCTTAGCATCTGATTCTAGATGAGAAAAAAGTGGGTCTGTGGAGGGCTGGGGATTGCGTGGAAATGAATATTCTTTTATTCCCAGTCTGCCACATCGCCTGATTTAAAAAAGTAACCCATTGAATTAAACAGCACGCACAGGGACTGCAACTAATGAGCGTTTATTCATACATTTCCCCTTACCTGGAGGGCACACCCGCTCCCTTGTCTAGTTTCTATCCCAACCCTTCCTCAGGGAGGGCTTCCTCATCCACTGGCCCTCAGCAAACCCCAGCCCTGAAGGGCCTCGCTATTCAGTCCTGCTTGGTAGGGGAGAGAAAAACAGTAAATGTTATTTCATTGTGCCTTCGGGGTCTGACTAGAAGGCTGCCCGTAATCTTTTTTGTATTCCTTTTTCTCATAAAATAAAAATAGCTTACAGTTATTGAGTGCTTAGTGTATACCTCCCCAGTGCTATTTAAAGTGTGACTGAAGACCAACAGCATCAGCATCACCTGGGAACTTGCTTGAAAGGCAAATTTGGGGATCCTACCCTAGACCTGCTCAGTTAGAACCTCTGGGGGGTCCCAGGAATCCCTTTTTAATAAGCCCCCTGGTAATTCTGACACACACTAAGTTTGAGAATCATTGTACTAGACACATCTAAGCGTTTCATAATCTTTTTCATTTAGTTTTCACAACATTTAACCTAGAAACTAGTATTACTTCCTCCACTCCTCACCCCATACAGATGGGGGAACTGAGACACAGAAAGTCTGAGTAAATTGCTCCAGGTCCCTGTGGCATACCGTTTCCAGAGATGATGGCAACTATTCCTCCAAGTGTCTAATGTGACTTTGTCCCTTCTCTCAGGAGGTGAAGTCTGTTTCCCTTCTCCTTGAACAGGAGTGCTCTGTGACTTGCTTTGACCAACAGAATGCAATGAGAGTGATACAGGACAACTTCCGGTGGGGCCAGAAGAGGCCTCGCAGAGTCTGTTTTCAGGGATGCTCCTGTAGTCCCCTGACTCCCATGTAAAGAAGTCCAGGTCATCCTGCTGGGGAAAGAAGCCATGTGGTACCAGGGACAATTGGGAGAGAGGACACATGGAGAAGAACCTCAGTGTGCCAGCCAACAGCCATCGTAAGGCCTGGTCCTGGGGGGGGAGGCCATCCTGGATCTGTCAGCCCAGCGCAGTCACCAGCTGAACGCAGCCCCGTACTGGGGCCTTGCTAACACCACATGGAGCAGAGGCTGGCTTGTTGAGCCCTGCCTGAATCCCCAACCCACAAAACTGCAGGCGATACGATGGTGTTATTTTAAGTCATGAGTGTTGGGATCCCTTGTTATGCAGCAGTAGGTAACTGAAACGGTCCTATAATTTGTCAATCATAGATCCTGGAGTCCAACCCAGGCAGCTTAGCTGTAGAGCTGTCCATCGTAGCCATTGCTTTTTGCTTCATATTATTAAAAAAATAGAATTGTTATTTTATTAATATATGGGGCGCTAAACCCAAATTCCAATGCAGAGTATCTGGTAAACTGTGGTTAAGCTTATGACATATATAACAGCATCCATGTCTTCCCTCTAAGCTTGTTAATAATTATAATTGGTAACACTTACAAAGTTCTCACTTAACGTCATCGATAAGTTCTTGGAAACTGTGAATTTAAGCAAAAGGATGTATAACTTTTATTATAGGTTAATACATATAAACAAGTCAAGTTCCAACAGTGTATTTCTGGTCACAAAAACATCACCAAACTTGTAAGTAAAGACCCAAACACTTTTTAATATTAAATATTGAAACAAAAGTAAACTATACATACATGTAGGAGAGATGAATAAAAACTTGCAAGATAATTCCTTGCCAACCTGCTGATCCCAGTTCAGTGTGGCGGGTGGCCAGAGCCTGTCCTGGCAGCTCAGGGTGCAAGGTGGGATCCCACTCTGGGCAGGACATCCTTTGATCTCTGGGCCACTGACACACACCCCCGCACTCACTCAGAGAAGGACACATTCCCTCAGACTTCCTGGAGAAGACCCACGCAGGCGTGGGAGGAACCTGCAGACTCCACACAGACAGTGGCCCGGGCCAGGAATTGATTTTTTCTCATTAATGTTATAACAAAATGACTTTATTCAAGGGCCTGCTGTACTTAGTATGCACTGGGCAGTAAGTGCTTTGAATGTATTTTAACTTGCTGATTTTTCAAATAACTCGAAATGATATTTTGAAATATATGCTTAGTTAATCGATTTTAAGCCTTTTTTCCTAATGCAAGTATTTAAAGCCCTACGCTTTCTAAATATGACTTTAAATACATCATAAAAATTTTTATATGTCATATTCTAACTATTATTCCATTTAGATTTCTTCTTTGATCTAGGATTTTTTTTTTTTTAGAAATGCATTGCTTACTTTGGTTTTTCCCTAATTAGAAAATTCTGTTAATTATTTTCTTCCTAAATTATTCCATTGTGGTTAGAGGGTATATTCTGTATAATTTCAAACATTTGAAATTTATCAGGGCTTATTTTTTGGCCTAATATATTTTCAATTTTGGTAAATATTCCATGTGTACTTGAAAAAAATGTGTGTACTACAGCTGATGGGTGACTTACATAAACTTTTGATATTGTTGTAGATTATTCCCTTAAGGGTTCCCTTACTGACCTCTTAAAATAGAGGATTATGTAGCCTTGGGGTTGGGGGTCTGGAGGCCCGAGGTTGGGCAGGGGCAGCATAATTGTACTGCAGACTCAGAAATGTATCTCTCTTCACTTTGAGATGGAGCGGTTTCCCTGAGAACACACACCAGGAAAACACCGACTCCTAGAACAGTACCTGACACAAACGAGGCACACTCTTGCTTGCCGAAGGGCTGCATGGGTTAGTTGACCACATCCTCTGTCTTAGTCACAGGAGACTGTCAAGGCTGCTATAGGCCTCATTGGCCAGTTGAGGCTGGCACAACTTCCTCAGGATTCTTCCCCGAACATCTGCTGGAAAACTGTTGTAACATGTATGTAAATTATGATACTCTGATACAAATCGGGCCTCCTGGAGCTGTGCAGTATCCAGTGTGCTCAGTTGCACCTGTGGCCCCAGGTGGGGCCCAGAACACCTAATTTCATCTTCCAGACTTAGCTTTCTCCCACTGAGCCAAGCTGGTAGAACAGCTGTATTCAAGCCTGCACCTGAACGTGGTCTCTCCTTAGCTCTGCTGCAATGTAAGCCGAGGCCTTGGGTTGCCGTGAGCAGTGCAGCTTCCTCAGAGCAAGCCTTAGCCAAGGGGTCCTGTGTCACTCACTGTGTTTCCTGCGAGGAAGAGTGAAGGCAGGATGGTGGTGCATCTCCACAGATGCTGAGATTTTTATTTCCCATGGAATAAAATCACCAGCACTGCATTTCTTAAAAAAATGAATTAATTACAAACATTCCCATAAAGGAAAATTTCATGCCCAAATGGTTTCACTGTGATTTATAGCTAATGTTTAAGGAAGAAACAGTAGCAGTTATATATAAACTCAGAAATTAAAATAGGGAATATTTTCTAAACCATTTTATGAGGCCAGCACACTCTTGATACCCAAACCCGACAGATATAAGAAAACCCCACAGATTACTGTCCTTCTGCAGATAGACGCAAAAATTCTTGGCAATTTGAAAATCAAATCAAACAACATAAAAAAGGATAATGTAGCATGACCAAGTAGGGTTTCATTCTAGGCATGCAAGTCTGATTTAATATAAAAAAATCACTGCAATAATCATCTTAACAGAATAAAAAAATAAATGCCCATTTTGTAGAAGCAGAAAAAGCATTTGACAAAATTCAACACATATTTGTGATTTAAAAACTCTCGGTGAACTAGAAATAGAAGGGAACATTTTTACTCAGTAAAAAATATCTTTCAAAAAAGTGGAATGAAATCTCTTCACTGTTTGGTTACAGATCTGGGGTGATATCAGAACTTAACACTTATTAAATGCTTACCACCGTCAGACCTCAATCCAGATTCCTTATGTCCGGTTGGACAGATAGCAAACCAGGGCAGGGAGGAGGAGGGGGGAGACATGTCTCACCCACTAAACTGGCTGTCCTGAGCCCAAAGTCCCCAAAGATTTGGGTTCCGAATACTTGAGGGGGGAATGTTATGGTAGAATGAGCAGCCAGAGGGGAAACAAAGGCAGGGAGGAGGAGGGATACATGTCCCACCCGCTAACTCAACAGTCCTTGAAATTCTATGTATCTTTTCCATTATCTGGGAAAGAAAGCCTTTGAAATTGTGCTTTTATCCCATGGCCTGAAAGGCCCAAAAGGGCCCATAGTGCCTGAAGGAATAAGTCCATTAACACATTTGGGTACTCATACCCCCATCCTAGAAAGCTAGCACCACCTTCACCTGTCAGTCAATATATAACTTCTTCACCCTCCCCATCCTGCCAACTATGTAATTCCTCAGAACAAAGGCCTTAGGGGCTTGGCACTCTTGGCTCTTTGGCCGCCTGGCCAGGCTGCCTAGCCTCAGGCCACTTGTCCTCTGGCCATGTGCTAGCTTGCCACCCCAGCTCTCGCCACCCCTGGGCTTGCTGCCCAGGCCTTTGGCTGCCCTTACCTTCACTGCCCTTACACTGCTTCACCCTGAACCTATGCCTTTCAGCCCCCAACCCACCTTAGCTAGACTCTTTCTCTTCCATGAGAATGGATCACCAATAAACCCTGCTTGTGTTACTGGAGAAGCCCTGCTTCTTCTTGCTGACACAGTAAAGAATTACAGGTCAGCGACTCTATTAGAGTGCAAGCAAAGTTTATTAGTGAATGGGAGAGCAAAAGCAAGGGTGGCTAGAGCAAGGGTGGCTAAAGGCCCGGGTAGCCAGCACCCAGGTGGCCAGAAGCCACATGGCAAAAAAGTGTGGCCAGAGGCCTGGTAGCCAGAGGCTCCCTGGCCAGAGGCCAAGTGGCCAGGGTGCCCCTCCCCCAAACTCTATGGCAAGAGAGCCATAAGCCAAGAGAGAGAGCAAGTCTTTTGTTCCGAGGACTTATGTAGGTGGCCAGGTGGGAGTGAGGGAGTTATGTTTTGATTGATGTGTAAAGTTGGTGTGGGGGTGGGGACATGGGGGTTGGGGAGATGTGACTACACAAATGTGGGTATGTGTAGGGGTATGTTAGCCCAAAATCTTATCTTGCTCCAGACTCCATTTGTTCATTTTGTACGTGTGATAGAGGGACAGGCAAGTAACCAAAGTTGTTTCATGGGCTTTTTCTCTGGGCATTGTAGTCCTCCTCCTGTAATGCGTGTGAATGAGGTTCAGAATAGGTATAGGCTGAGAAGCCCCAAAACTATAAGCCTAGCTGGGAGGCTGGGAAAAGCAACAGCACAGTGACTGAGAGTTAGTTTGTGTATCAATAATAGCAGGCTAGCTTCACAGTAATGCTGAATAGTCTGCCGGGGCCAGGGAGATGGGCGAGACTTTGACCCATGATGTAACTGGGAGCTGGTGCCCCCAGCCAGTTACAGATCCTGCATGACAGCTTGGAGTTCACTCCATGCCACTGGGCCACACCTGCCCGGACTTACTACAGCCAAGAAAGGCGGAAAATACGGGAGTGCTAGCAGGTGTAGCCGATTGTGGGAGGAGTCGGAAATGGGGTTGTGGAGGAGATTCCAGGCTGGGATTTAAACAAAAAGGCAGGCCTCCACGTGCAATGGGACAAGTGGGACTGGATAAAGTGGGACTGGAAAGTGTGGGACCTTGCGGGACCATGTGGGTCAACAGGGGGTGGAGGGACTCTTGCAGGCCGGCCATGAGGAGGTGTCAGGTAGTTTTGGATTAAGAATTGGAGATTTTGGCGACACAGCTGATGGTGCTGGGAACCACGGGAGACCTGCCCAACTGAGCGCAGATTATGAGAAGTGAGCAGCAGATTTCTGTTTTTTTTTCTTCTGGAAGGTGGTATTTCTGACGGGCATGCTCTGAGACCGACCTGACTGGGCAGAGGGGGAGGGCAGGACTGTGTGTTTGTGGGTGTATCTTTGTTTCTAAAAAGAGTGAGGTTTAACAGAGAATTCCACCATTATTCTAACCTGTATAACTTTTAATTAAATAATTCCTTTATACCAAGTTCTGGCATTGAGAGCCACAATTCCTACCAGCATCGGGCAAAAAGAACCATAGAACAAAAAGACCCCCAGGGGCGGGGGGTGGTTCTATAACATTCCCCGTCCCCTTTCCTGGCCCTAGAATGAATACACAGCCTCAAGGTTTTCCTTTTCCCAGCTAGTGGAGAGGATATACACAGACTTTTAAGGACTCCCCTTGTCCCTTCCCCACCTCACAGTATCTTGTTTGGAATGCCTGGCAGCCTTGTCCAACCAGGCTCAGGACTACTGGGGCATGGGTGAGACATGTCCTCCTTTGCTTTTAACCCCTGCATTAAGTTCTTTGTTAGATTGCAATGGTGAGGGCCCTGCCTTTGTTTCCCTTCTGGTTGCTCATTCCTAGCTGCTACCTAAGTGTTAAAAGGTGTTGCTTGGCAACCAGGATGCTAGCCACTGGTCAGCAACTGCAGCCCAGTCTCAGAGCTCTTCCTATGCTATGTCCTGCAACACTTTCTCGAAAATAGACTTGCTGATCTTTAATTCTTTACTGCATTGGCCAGAAGAACTGAGTTTCTGGGAATTTTTCCCGTAACACAGACAGATATTATCTTATTTGATCCTCTTAACCATATGTGATATGTACCATCCCCATCCCATTTTGAAGATGAGAAAACAATGCAAAGAGATGGCAACTAACTTAATATTGCTCAACTAGTAAGGGGAGGGGCTAAGACAGTCTGACTCCAGAGCCTATGTACTTAACCACTCCATTGCACTCCCATCTTTACATTTAAGGTTTGACTTTGTGGCTCAAGCCAAACAACAAGGGTCTAAGGCAGAGGCTGAACCCTGACCATATAGGAGAAATGCTTGTAGAGTTTTTGACAGCTGCACATATCTGCAGGGCCACACCAAACGATTGCTATCAATTGTACACAGCTGCACATGGTAGACCTGCATTTTAGATTCCCAACCTCTGAGATTCTAATACTTCGACACAAAGGTTGGGACTGGGCATTTGCATTTTTTAAAAAGCTTGACATGTGGGGTAAGAACCATTAGACTGAGCGTCCTCTGTGTTTGATCATGGACTGGACACGCTGATTTTTGGAAGCTCTGAGGATACAAGTGATATATGGATATGAAAACGTTTCCTACCAGGTGCCTGGTGTAGGGAGTCACCAAATTGTTTTTAGCAGGAAAGTGATTTGATAAGATCAATGTTTTAAAAATCCACTTTGGCAGAATTGGAAAATGGCCTAGAAATTGATGAGGCAGAAAGATGAATTATAAAGCTATTTCATTACCGAGGTAAGAGAGGTTGACAGCCCATGCAAGGTAGTGGCACAAGGCTGGACAGGGAGGGATGGAGAAGAGACAAAGGCTTTTGCTTGTTATTTAAATTCCACAAAGTGACCTATTGGGCCCTTTCTGGGAGTGTTTGCTTATTGGGATTTTGTATTTCATATTAGTAATTTTTAATTTTTATTTAATTTTAAATATTCCATTTTTGCTAATCTTACTATCTTTTAGGCTTGTGTTATAATAGTTTCTCTGCCCAAATTATGTGGGTTGGCTGACTTTTTCTATTTGATTATCTTTCTGAGTTCTACAAAGACCTTCTTAGCACCCACCCCTTGATCTTCATGTTAGCTCACAGGGAAGGCTTAAGATTGACTTGCACTCACGATTCATGGGAGAACTGCAGGTCAGAATCCTCCCCTGAAGACAGAGTATGTCCAGCATTTGCATCAGCTCCGGAGAATTGCTGGAAAAATACCCTTAGCTGTCTATGCTTCTCTAAGAGGAAAGTTATCATTTTAAATCATGCCCTCCATTGTGCATACCTGATGATAAGCACTTAGAAATTTGGCTTAGAGAGAAAAATATAACCTCTTATGTCGACTATCCTTAGATCAAAGCTGTTCAAAGTGATTGATATGACGTCTTTCCTCAAAGTTCCTAGGTGATATGCTTTCTCTGGCTTTCATCCCCAGGTATTTATAGATGGACACAGACGTGAAGAGTGAATTGGGACACATTGGGTGTATGTATTAGTTTTTTATTGCTGATATAACAAATGACCACAAAGTTAGTGACTTAAGACAATATCAACTTATTTATCAGAAGTCGGAAATGGGTTTAACATCAAGGTGGCAGCAGAACCATATTCCTTCTGGAGGTTTTAGGGGAGAATCCACCTGTTCCGGGCCTTTTCCAGCTTCTAGAGGTTGCCCACATTCCTTGGATTGCAGCCACATCACTCTGACCTCTGCTTCTGTCATCACATCTCCTTCTCTGCCTTCTTTTCATAAGAATCTTTGTATTTACATTGGGCCCCTCTAGATAATCCAGGATAATCTCCCCATCTGAAGATCCTTAACTTCGCATCCGAAAAGCCCCTTTTGAAATGCAAGATAACATTTAATGGGTTCTAGGGACTAGGGAATGGACGTCTTTGGGGGAGGGGGTGGCATTATTCTGTCTACCACACTGAATTTAAACCAGAGGACCTTGTCTGAAACAGGTGGCTTGGCAAACCATCCTGCTGCCATACAAGGAAAGAAAGGTGCAATAGATGATGAAAATTACCTTACCTTATAATCTCAATGCAGTTTTGTCTCATAAAACTCAGCCTTTCATTCATAGCAATTTCAGATGATATGTTTAATGGCTGTTTCCTGCCTGTCTCTGTCACTAAACTCTAAGTTCCACGAGGGCATAGACTGTGTCTGTCATGTTCATCACAGTGTCATGTGTGCCTGGCTGTGGCAAATTGTGTACATGGTCCTTCCCCCCATCCTGGCTACTCTACCTCTTAGTGACCAAATTTCAATTCTGTTCCTAGGGTACTATGCCTATTTCCAAGGGACCAACTACAGCTGTCTAAGCCAATAAGATAATCCTGTTCTCCTTTGCCATTGATTGGTCTACAGATGACCATATGACCCAGTTCTGGTCTTCTGGAAGGATCACCCCTCTTAGTAAAAACAACAATTCTGATCTTTTTTTTTTCTCCTTAGGATCTCGTCATATTTCTTATTCTGCTTGAGCTGCCATAACAAATATACTACAGACTGTGTGGCTGAAACAAGAAAAATGTATTTCTCATAGTTCTGAAGGCTGGAGAGTGCAAGATCAAGATGCCAGCCAATTCAGTTCCTGGCGAGAACCCTCTTCCTGGTTTGCAGATGGCTGCCTTCTTGCTCTGTCCTCATGGGGGGTGGGGTGAAGGGGGAGAGAGAGAGAGAGAGATGCTCTCTCTTCCTGTCTCTTCTTATAAGGGCACTAATTCCACTCATGAGGGCTTCACTGTTATGGCCTAATTACTTCACAAAGGCCCTAACTCCTAATGTAGTCACATTGTTAATTTAGTTTCAATATATGAGTTTTGGAGAGACAAAAAACAGTCCGTCCATAGCATCATATATGGTAGTGATACTTGGGGCTGTGGAAGCTGTTTTGAAACCATGAGGGAAAATGTAGCTACTCACCGAAGGTAGCAGAGGGGGGAGATGGGAGGATCCTGTGTCCCTGCTGGCATGGTCGAATAGCTGCACCAGTCTTGGCATTACTTATGCTCAGACTTCTGGTCCTGTGACATAATTAAAGGTCTTCACCATTTAAGGCCCTGTTGGTTAGGTATTTTGTTACTTGCAGCCAAACTCACTTGAACCAAAATACGAGCACAGTATCTGGGACATGGTGGGCATGTCTAATGGGTAAATACTTCAGTTGACAAACACGTCTTCCCCACAACCTCAGAATTCCTTAAAGAAAGAAGATCTACCTTACAAACAGCCATGCTGACCTGTTGCATTCTAGAAAGAAGCCCCTGAAGACTGGGAGTAGCTGAGAAAAAGTCTCTGTTGTTTTGACTTTCACCACAAGGAGGAGAGAGATTTCATTATGGATGATTTGGAGCCTGCAAAGCAAATTATGCTATATCCTATTTAAATGTCTGTCACTTCTTCCCAGTGGATTAGCTTTCTCTGCCTAATTCCCACTGGAGTGTTTGCCAGCTGGGAACAGTGTGCCATCTGCTGAGTTTCAGGCAGAATGAACCAACAGGCAGATGTTCTATCCTGAAAACAGAGAGCAAGTATACTTATCTGGGAAATTCCTCAACCCAAAGCCTACCTCCTATAACTACAGAACTGAGAACTCTGCAGGACACCTAAGCACCACACAACAAACCAAGGAGGTTCAGGGCCTCCCACAGGGCTTCAGAAGATGCAGAATGCCTGTGAGACAGGTTTGTAAGCCAGGAAAAGTGGAATAGGTAAACCGAGACTCATAGTTAAATGGTCAACCATCTAGTAAATCATAAAATCTTACCTTCCCTAACCAAGGACACTTAAGAATAAATGGTTTACACTTCTCCCCAACCAGAGGGTAAATAGGTTAAATAACCCTACTCAGAGAAATAGATAACAGAAATCTGATCAGTGTCATTTGTGCCAACACACCCAAGGAAGGATGAAGTCAGGGGAATAATTCTCCTTTTGGCACATTAGCATGAAGCTGATGAATATTCTATTGAGATGATTCCCTAAGACCTCCCCTAAGACCTTTCCTAAAATTCCCACCTTTAGAAGACAGATAAGAACCCTCAAGACAAAGACCCAGCAGTGGGTTTTCTCTACAGCACACTCACGCCTTCTTCCCTCTCTGGAGTGCATCTTTACTTTTCTCTCAACTCTTAGGGTCCCCATGAAACTCGCAATCAGGGGAACAATGGCAGTGGCAGGTCATCCCCAGCTAACCCCCTAAACCTGTCTCCAAGGCCCCCTTTTCTCTTACTTTAAGTGAGCTAACAGCAACCCCACTGTGGCCCACTTCTTCCCTATGAAGTTTCTACTGAGCCAAAGCAGAACACCGCCTAGGTTCTCCTGCTGCCTCTTCTACCCCATCCCTTCCTTGTTCCACAATCCCCAGCTTTAATAAATGTACTCTCAAAGTCACCTGGACTAGTTTTGTGAAATCTTTCCTGCACAAAATGAAGAACCCACACACTACTGGCAAGTCCGAGGCAGACCCACTCTGGGCCCAGTCCCTTTCCAATGCCACCTGGAAGGCCTGTTTCAGCCTGGGGTGAGTGGTTCAGAGTGCTGTCCAGCCAGATTCATACCTATAATTACCTTTGTTTACTTGGGTCCCCCCAAAAGTCTTGCCTCTTGGGTCACTGCATGTGATATTCTCCCTCTGACACAATCAGGACATTGCCTGAAAGGATGAAGCCAGTGCCATTTGCTATTGTGGCACCATTTGCCTAGCAGGCCTATGAGCTTGTTAAACATGACTTCCATCTTAGTTTTCTGAGATTATATCCTCAAATTTGGAAATTACTGGAAAGTGAGAACAGAACCTGACTAACTGCCCCCCACAGCCTTAGGCAAAAGATAACATTGGAGCAAACTGCAGCTTATGCAAAACCACCCTAAACTCCTGTGTTGCAACACCCTCAATAGCCCAGGGGCCATACCACAGCAACACCCCCGCCCTCTTTATCATCCAGTAAAACTCAAAGCCCCCACTCTTCAGTGCTTGTGGATATCTCTGTACCTAGCCCTTTCCCTCTTTTGGGAAAGTAAAATAAAATCTTTGCTCTCTGCGTTTTCTTCTCTTTGTGAATTCTTTCACAGCCTGTGTCATCAACCACCCTAACACTGCCCACTTGGATCTCTCCCTGGCCCAGGCTATCCAAAGGATGGCTGTATTTGGTACCTGTCCAAACCTGCCCTGGAACCACATCTTCCATCATGGTCATACTGCCCCTCTCTTCACATAGGTATGTGGCCGTAACCCTGTCTTGGGGGTGTGATGGCCTCCCAAAGTGGTCACCCTTTCCTAGTTTTACATCCTGTCTCACTTGACCTCATCCATATCAGCTACAGCTGGCACTCTTTGGCCTCATTTTCCAAAGGTCCCTGGTTTTACACAGGGCCCCTGGTTTGAATTGGGATTCCTTTCTCCTGGGCACCAGAAGAACACAGCTGCTGTTACAAACTCCCTATATATCTTCAGCCTGAATGTCCTTTCCACTGCCATTCAAACTCTGCCATGTCCTTGTGCCCTCAGCACCGGTGTCAATACTACCCCAGCATTACACTCACCTGTCGTGCAGACTCCTCACCTTGATCCTCTCTTCTGTAAGGGGGTGTTGAGTTAGAGGTCCCTGAAATGGAGATGTCCCCATGAACCTTGGCTTGGGGGATGAGGGAAGCAGAAGACAGCCATTGAGAGGTATTCTGCATATCTATGGCAACTTGGCTAGCTTAATACTTACATTAAAAAGCTGTGCTGCCTTGGGCCAGGGAGTTGGGTGTGACTTTGACTTAGATGTGGGGTGTAGGGGTATGGAGATGTGGTGGGTTACGGGGCCTACATGAGAGCCAGGAAGGCAGTTCTCCCAGCGTCACTGGGCCTGCCTGGACTGATACTGGAAGCAGAAAGAATGTGCACTGTACAAAGAATGGGCAGATGTAACCACTGTGGGAGGAGTTAGTAATGAGGTTGCACTGGAAGCTGGGGCCAGGATTTAAACTATGCATGGTAGCCATGAGGCTCTCTCCCTCTCTCTGCCATGCAGTTTGAAAGGGTGCAGAAGGGCCCCACTGGCCTGCCATGAGGCTGGTGTGGAAGAAGGTGCCACATGGGTTTGGATTAAGCACCAGAGAACACAGCAACATGGCTGATAGTGCTGTGAACTGCAGAACCTGTCCGGCCAAAGGACTTCTCCCACACGGATTAATGGGAGACGCCTGAATGCTGAGCCATGACTGGGAATGCTGAGCTGTGTACTTCTGTTTTTCTGAAAGACAGTATCTCTGACTGGCATATTCTGAAGCTTCCCTGGTTTAGCAAAGGGAGGCAGGACTGGGTGTTTGTGGGTGTTTTAAAGGGAGTGGGACTTAACAGCAGAAATTAGCCATTATTCTAAATCTGTATAACTTTTAAATAAGGAATTCCTTTTCTATTCGCAAACTCTGGCATTGGGAGTCATGCTTCTTGGTGGCGGGCAATCGGACCCCTCACAGCTGCTTCAGAACGGCATGGGCTGGGGTTCTATAGCACTTCCATACCTACTCATGTATCTTTATCTACTCCTCATGTATCTTTATCCTACTCCTCAATCTTTAGCTCCCTGGTTTCTCCATCTTACCAAGTTACCGAATGTGTAACTCCTACTTTCTCTCCATCCCTTCAGACTGAAAATCCCAGTTATGAACTGTTTTCCTCCTCAGATCCCTTATGGAACATAACTTTTTAAATTTGTACATTATTTGCATGTTCTTATCATTAATAAAAGTTGCTACTATGCCTCGATTTGGTTTGAGTGAATCCATCTTTCTTCTGGCCTTCCCCTGGGGCAGAAGATGAGGCAAAATGGAATGTTGGGACTTGGAAAATTGCAGACTTGTTCCTGCATTCTGGGGATGCCACAGAACGGTCATCAGGTTAGGAGGCTTTGTCCACCTGCTGCTGCTGCTATCTCCCTTCCTCTTGATGCTACCCAGAAGAAATGAGCCTGTATTATGAGTCACGAGAGCAGCCATAACGTCGAACTCATGTCCCAAACTATTATGTTTACATGATGAACCAGAAAGCCTGCACCTGGGCATGGCGAGGATTCAAGATTGGCCCAGAAAAGAAGGCTCTAGTAATAGAAAGAGGCAAGAAGGGGACTATCTCTGGAGAGCAGGGATTTTAGGGAAAATGCTACCACCTGAAAATGAAACTGTATACACACCGCCTTCTCCTTCAGGCCAAGTAGCCCGAGGGTGCTGGGCACTCCTGCGCTAAAGTCTTTAGATAACTAAGCACTTAAAACTGGAGAGTGACAAACATCTTCCTAAAAACACACTACTCCTGGTGAAGTACTACCGGTGGCAATGGACAGTGCCAGAAATGCACTGGAAGGCAACTTGGCAAAATGCATCAGGAGCTCTAAGAATATTTATTTTTTGACGCAGAAATTCTATTTACAAAAGAAAGTCAGGAGGAAATGATACCAAATAAACACAAAAATGTTTATTGTACCCTATTCTTATTATAATAGGGAAATATTGGAACTAACTTAACTACTCAGTTGTAGGATATTTAATTAAATAAATCATACTATATTCCCTTGATAAAATATTATGCAGTCATTGAAAATTTTAATTGTGGATAGCAACATAGGAACATAATGATGTGAAAATTTATGCACACTCTTGATTGCGATGCCCTAAAAATACATAATCGTGTAATCAGAGAATGGTAGGGAACACATAAAATGAGGAATAGCTGTGTTAATTATTGGTGATTTAAAAAATATTCCACCCAATGTAATGTTACTATGTTTTTTATAATGTATAAAATAAATACATAAAATGCAAATACTCTGAGAATGGTTAAGAAATGGGGTAAAAACTAGCATTCATCGAAGGGCTATTATGTTTCAGCTACTGGGCTAGATATTATTTTACTTATATCATGTTGTTACAGAGCAGACCCAGGGGTGTGTGCGAATGATATACTATTACCGAATGGACCCGCCCTTGTGCTTGGGGGATCCCCCCTATCCCGTACTAGGTTTGCCTTGCCCACTGCCAGGGAAAGACATCTCTCCATGCCAGAGATTGGTAAGAAGGAAAGGGGTCATTTATTTAAAAAGTTATACAGACTTACAGTAATGACTTAATGTCTTCATTAAAATACTGTTACAGAACAGACCAGGGGGGCTGCCGAACGATATAAAAGACCCCTCCTTTTTTCTCCAGGGGTTCCTCCCCCATACTAGGTTTGCTATGCTCACTGTCAGAGAAAAGACGTCTCTCAGTGCCAGAGACTGGTGAAAAGGAAAGGAATTATTACTTATTTAAAAGTTATACAGACTAAAGTCCTTTAGAATACCCACAAACGCACACAGTCCTTCCTTCTCCCTCTGCTCAGTCCGGGGTATCCTGTCTCAGGAAAGGAGTAGACGTCCAAGATTCAGGCCCCCGGCACCATCCACATGTCGAAAGGGGGCACTGCTAAAGGTACGTGGTCCCTGAAAAGATGCCAAAATAGCTGCCTGGCCTGAGTTCAAACCCCAGCACCAATCTTCCTCTGCAGCCTCATTTCATGCTCCGTCCACAATTGGCCACAGCTGCCGGCACTCCAAGCACGTGTGTCCCTGTGGTGTGGAGCCAATCATCCCAATGGGACCATATTTGGAGGGAGGGTCTATATAGAGGTCATAAGGTGGGGTCTTAATCTAATAGGACTGGAGTCCTTATAAGGAGAGGGAGCAGCACCAAAGAGCTCTCTCTCTGCACGGGCACGCAGCGGAAGGCCATATGAAGACTCAGTGAGAAGGTGGCTGTCCGCAAGCCAGCTCTCACCAGAAACTGAGTTTGCCAGCACCTCGGTCATGGACTCCCAGTCTCCAGAACGCTGAGAAAATAAATGTCTATTGTTTAAGCCACCCAGTCTGAGATACTTCGTAATGCAGCCGAGTAGACTAATACAATGGTTAAACCAAAGTGGGGTGGGGGAGTCTATGTAAGTAGCTAAGGTGGTCCAACTGAAAGGCTAATGTGTGGGATGGTTCATCTATATGGATGATAAAAAAAATCCCATGAGGATGAGTAGGAAATGAATAATAATGTGAGCTAAACTTACTCGGCACTTACGGGCCAGGAAATCTCCTAAGCACTTAACGAGCATTAACTCATTTAATCCCCTACCAGTGCCATGGCATAGGCCCTGCTGGTGGGCCCCCACTATACGTGTGAAGGTGCTGAGGCACAGAGAGGTGCCGTGGTGTATCTAGCCACAGAGCTGGCCACAGAGGGGGTGCTTGAGCCACACACGTGGTCCGCAAAGCCGACAACCCTAACCACTGTTCTGTACTGGGGTGTGGGGAATGCTATGAGCCAGGGACCCAAGAAGGAATATATACAGAGAGGTGAAGAAAGAAAGGTTCACCAGACCAACCTGCCAGATCAGCTGTGACAATCTGGGTGACAAGAAGATGATAGGTGGGAGAAGATGGCCTCATGGCCTGTCATCCAGAGGGAGATAGAAACTTAACGTTGAGTTGAAGGGATGCAGGATTTTTGTATGAGAATTACTGTGATAAAAGAGTCCCTATAAAAATACGGAAACCAGAGCAGAAAAATTCGCTGGCTTGTCCAGTCTGAGGCTGGTCTGGTGCTGCGGGGTGAGCAACCAGCTAGCCTGTTGAGTGCAGGTGTCGAGCAGGCGGTCAGTGGATGGTGGCAAGGCAAGCTGTGGAGTCTGGACACCGACAAGGGTAGGAGGCCTTCAGGCCATGTGGGCTGCAGGGGGTAGGGGGTGGTTTGCAGAAGCAGTGGCTGCTCTGTGTGGTCATAGATGTGGAAGTCCTAACTTATTACCAACCGATTTATCAATAACATATCAGAAATTCAGGAGCAGCTTCACTAGATTTTGGTTCAGGATCTCTCATGTGGGGAGATTGGTAAGGATGATGGCAGGGGCTGGGGTCATCTGAAGGGGTGGGAAGAAAAGAAGGGAGGGAAGGAGGAAGGGAACAGAGGAAGACAGGCAGCTCTCAGTTGTAGACAAAGACCTTGGTGTTCTCCTTAAATATCTGATTTTCCACAAGGCCCCTGGCTCTTCTGATAGCGCCTCTCCCATTTGTTATGGGGTTAGTGGGGGAAACAGAATACACTCAGAGGGGGCTGTGCTCTGTGAACAAAGGCACAACTATGTAAATTTAAATCAAAGTAAACCCAGCTCTGAGTCTCCATACTGCTGGATGAGAGAAACTGCACCTCATCATCAATACTGGGATTTTTAAGTTTATTTCTTCTTTCTCCCAGAAAGGTACACAGGTGCCGGGGGCTGAGGAGATGGGAAAAAGGGGGGATGTGCGGTGGGTGTCCAAGTGCAGCTTCTCGAGCTGGAAACATGCCAAAGATCGGTTGCACAGTGATGTGTGTACGCTCAGCACTGCTGTGCTGTACTGCGCACTTCAAAATTGCTAAGAGGGTAAATTTTGTGTTATGTATTTTTTTAACTACAATTTTTTATTGCAAAAAAAAGAGAAAAAAACACAAGGATGTGGTTTACTTAGCTGGTCTCAGGGTCTAACAAGCAGAGCTAATTGCTTGGTTTCATAGGGCATTTTCAGAGTCTCCAAATAGTCCATCCTCGGGAAACAAGGGAGAAGAAATTGTAACCCGGCTTGAACCCCTCTCTGTCTGCCACTGGTCTGTCACACACGGGCTGTGACTCCACCATACTCTAGCTTGTGTCACCCGGCCTCTCCAAGCAGCCGGCTGGTTTGCAGGGGCAGCCCTGTGTCTGCGGCAGGGCAGTGGGGACAGTAGCAGTGACCCGGCTCCAAGATCACAAACTGTCAGTGGGGCCAGAGACAAGGCCTGTGGGTAGATCTGCGGGGTGCAGAAACTGAGCCACGCACAGTCTTCCTGTGGACTCTAAATTTAAGCTGAAATCAGGAAAGGAGTTATATGAGGACATGGTTGTTGCCAGAAATGAGAAGGAAAATATAAAATTAATTGCAAGTTGGTGTGTGAAGGCTTTAGTTGAGGAAAACATTCATTTGAAAAGCAAGCAGGTGATGCTTACCTCAGTAAAATAGTTCTGCAGAGGAAAAGCATTTTGATAGTATCTACTCTGAGTTCCATGCAGCAAAATAAAGGCCTGTACGATGAGTGACTATTCTACTGTGGCTGGAGTAAATAGTTTATAAAACTCAACTAATGAATGGAAGAAAACTGCATTTATTAAAAGGGCATGGCATTGGTGGGAACACATTTTAATTTTCAAAATATCACTTCAGAGAGTAAATCCATCAGTGTAAGACAGCTGATTGTAATCGAGATCTTATCATTCTTCACTCTTGGGAAATTGGCAATAAAAAATGAAGGCCAACAGCCTTCAAACCCATTTATTTATATTGCATTCGCATTGTGCTTTGGAGAACAGATTGCTATACTAATTAAGCTGCGCCAGTTCTTAGGAGAACTACTTGCTACTATTAGCAAGCACTTATTCATACAAAGGGTTTCCCTACATTTTGTCAGTTGTTACAGCTACTCCTGGGCGTAGCAGTTTTTATTTCCTTTCCTATTACGATGTGAAGAAATTGCCTCAAGTTCATCTAGATTGAACCAGAACTAGAAGAGATAGTGGTTTTTCTTTACTATGGTTTAGGGTCTTATAACACAAAGGAGTCCCTAGAAGAGTGAAACAATTATTAAGACAATAAAATTGTCATGAAGGTACAATTTGTCTCCTCTGCCTGGTTCACTTTCCTGTCCACCCAAGAGATCTCTGGTGTGCCCAGACTTTGAAAAAGGACCTTCTTCCTCCAGCTCCCATGCAGCTTTGCTCCTCTCAGACAGCACCCATGGGCCTAACCTTCGTTCCTTTTCCACTTTGTTTCCAGAGAGTGCTTCCTAGGTTAGAGTAGGTTAGAGTCACATCTAGACTAGAAACAAATCCCTCTTGAAGTTCATGTTTCCTTTGAAGCGAATGAGCCCTTAAGTAACTCCAGGTGCTGTTACTAAACCTGGGTGGGACATTTACTGCTGGTTGAAAGGAAGGAAATCCAGTGCCCCTATGGCTGTTATCAGGACATTGCCTTCACTCCCATCATATCCCCTCACCCTTGACCCTGAATGCTCTGGTCTGACTTCTGACTGCCAGCACCTGCACTCCTTATCTGAGGGCTTTTCCTGTGTAAACTGCACATGGTCTCAACCTCAGCTGCCCTCAACAATGGATAGGAGTTGAGGTATTTATAAACATCCCAGCTCCCTCTCTCCTGGGGCGGGATGTGAGTTGGAGTGCTGGGGAGTCTCCCTCACTGGCCGAGATGTTGGCAGGGTGAGGTTCTTACACCGAGTGTGTGGAAAGCTAGAGATATGGATGGATAGGGCCCCCAAAAGACAATTGGATAGGAAAAGCATCTTCCCCTCCCTATCTCTATAAGACCCTCGGGCTTGAGCAGATAGATGAGATGGTCTTCGAGAAGGCAGTCCATCATTCTCTCAGGCTGCACAGCACCTGAATGAACCTCTTTCCTTTTACACCAGCCTCATGCATTGGGCTTTTGTGGCGGCAGGGAGCTGAACCTCTGTATTTGTTCAGGCATGTGCTCTGCACTGGCTCCCAGAATTCCACAGTAGAGTCAAGCTCCAGCGGCCAGAGTGGCAGCTCGATTATGCTGCTTTGATTGGCTTCCTTCCTTCCTCAGCTCACTTTCCCATTCTCCTAGTGGAGTTTCTGGCAATTGTTTCCCAAATAAACTACTTATTTGGGAATTCTTGCTTTGGGTTGGCTTTTGGGAGAACCCAAATGGAGACAGCTTCTAAAATCTTAAAACAGACTTGAGCTGAATACAAGGCCAGCCTTCATTTCCGAAGGAGTCCCTGATGATGCACATTCATTTTTACTGAGACGTTATGTCCATCTATGATTTTCACTTGCCCAGAGTTGAAGGGAATCTGGGTGTTCGGATTCCTCACACTTCATTATTTTTCCAAAGTTTTTCTCCAGAGTTCTCTATTCTTATCCAAATTAGCTCTTCTGATATAAAGTTTAATTACTGCATTGCATTCTATGAGAGAAGCATGAGCCTGAAATTTAATGAGTTAATCATTCCTCCCTGCCCCCTTTCTTTTCTCTAGTAATGGAAGTATTTTAGCATTTGGCTAAATCCCATACACTTTGATACAGGGTTTAAAATAAAAATAGGTGAACAAAGAACCTAACTCCCTAAATTTAGAACAATTGAGAATAAAGTATATTCAAGGAAAGCAGAAGACATAGGGAGAATAAAAGCAGAAATCAATGAATAAGATACAAAATTATAGAACTGATAAATAAAAAAACCCTCTGTTTAAAAGATTTTATTTATTTGTTTTTAGAGAGGGGGAAGGGAGGGAGAAAGAGAGGGAGAGAAACATCGATCTGTTGCCTCTTGCAGGCCCCCAGCCGGGGACCTGGCCCACAAGCCAGACATGTGCACCCCCTGTCCCCACCCCACCCCCAACTGGAAATCGAAAATGGTAACCTTATGGTCTGGGAGACAATGCCCAACCTACTGAGCCACATCAGTCAGGGCGAAGGATGCCTTTTGTCACAGTCATTTTCAACATTGTTTGGAAGTTGTTGTCCAGAGTTACCCTAACTTTAATCCAAGAGCACAGGTTTTACAAGCAGTGGTGATTGTAGAATTTCTAGCTGGGAAAGGCTAAAAGGACATATGCCTATGGGACGATGATATTTGAGACTGGGACTGCTGTTGGCCTGCAGTTTATTAATGGATGTTTCTGAGTGCTAGGCACACTAGTGATGCAAGGCTAAATGAGTTTAACTAGGTTTCTTTACCATGTAACTTTTAATGTCTCAAGTACAACTTGTGAACCTGTGAAAGGAAGATAAAATACCCAGCATTTTCCAAATTTAGCTATATGGGGTTTTGTGGACGAGGGATTGGGCAACACTGTGCTAGGGCATACAGTGAGTCAAGAACTAAAATGAAAAACAAACAAAAAAGAGCTATAAGTTTATTTACAAAAATTAATAATTTTCAGATGATGTGATTATTTCTCTATAAAATTTAAGAAACCAATTGAAAAACTATATGGCCAGCTCCAACATTAATAGTTTTGTAATATATCAGCAAAACCAATTAGAATCAAATAAGAAAATATCATATTTCAATACTATTAAAATATAAAATTCCTAGAAATAAAACTAATAGGAAATGTACTTGATCTGTAAAAAGAAAATCAAAGACCTGGCCAGGTGAATCAGTTGGTTGGAGTGTCATCCAAAAGGTTGCAGGTTTGATTCCCTGTCAGGGCACATACCTAGGTTCCTGGCTCAATCCCCTGTCAGGGAGCCAACAGGAGGCAACCAATTGATGTTTCTCACATCAATGTCTCTCTCTCTCTCTCTCTCTCCCCCACCACCTCTCCCTCCCTCTCTCTCTCTCTCTTCCTCTCAAAACATATCCTCAGTTGAAGAATAAAAAAATAAAAGACAAAAAACAAAAAGTATACTTGAGGAACAGAAAAGAACAAGTAAGAAGCATTTTCAAGGTTGTTGGAAGATGTTAATTTCTCAAATTAATCTATAGGATATAACATAAACATAAAAAATTAACAGAAGATTTAAAAGGAATTTAATACAATAATTATGAAAGTTACCCAAAATCTTTTTATTTTCATGTTATATTTTTGAAATAAAAACATGTATGTATTACTTTTGCAATGAGAAAAATACAGCTATAAAAATTAAATGAATAAACAGAGCAAAGAAACATTTGGAAAAGAAGTTATATGAGAAGGACTTACCTTACCAGACAGGAATATAATATATAAAAAGACTATAATGATATAAAAATTAAAATTTCATGCTACTGATTCAAGGCATGAATAGACTTCCTTACTCTAGAATACAACATAGCTTAAAGTATGGTAAATAAAACATTACAAATCAATAAGCAAGAGATGAATTATTTAATAATGTACTGAGAAGATTGGTTATTTTCTAAAGTAATATGCTTAGAACCTCACTTATATGTATATGCAAAGGGGTAAAAAATGAAGAAAACAGATGAATATGTATTAAATCACTAAATAGATAACAGATTTCCAAATAGAAAATAATGGAAGGCATTTCAAAGGAAAAAGTATAGATTTGCTTACATGATTTTTAAAATCTTCCACTTTTCAAAACTGTGTAAAAAAGAAAATGAGTGGGGATTATGATTTTTAATCACTTAATTGTTTACAGAAGTGATTTAAAAAAATGCCAAAGCTTCAATTGAAAAATGAAGAATATGAAGATAGGGAATTCGGAGAGGAGAAATTATAAATGTCTAAGAAACATATACAAATACATATTAACTTCAGTGTTAATGAAAATGCACAATAAAATAATAATGAACCGCAACTCGTCTTAGAAATTGGGAACTGCATCCTGTCTGAGACCTCCCCTGTGCAGCAGGCAGGGACTACACATTCCAGTAATCCCTACAGGTGGGTGCAGCCATGTGGGGGGGTTCCGGCCAATGGAGCATTGGTGGAAGTGATATATAAGCCTTTTCTGGGCCCAGGCCTATTGTTCTCTGGCAAGAATAGACTCTCCAGAAATACATCACACAGAAATACATCATGCTTTTTGATTTTCTGGCTGACCAGAATAGAGGCAATCCCCAGAGAGACCTTGAGAGCCAAAATTTAAAGAAAACAAAGCCTTGTCAATTCTGGGTTCCTGAAAGACACGCCAATCTACTTACATACCCACTACTGTTATGTGATCAAAAAGTAAATTTCAATTGTGTCTGAGTCAGCACACATTTTGGGATCTGTTTGTCACAGTAGTTACCCTAACTTGACCCATCTAGCATCCCAGGAGACTTTGGACTTTCCCTACCGCAAGAGAATGTGTGCTGCCAGCACATGGGGCTGGGTGGGACAGAGGGTCTCTAAACTGCTCCACTCTGCCATTGTAGGTGAAAGCAGTCGGTATGTAAGTCAACGTCTGTGGCTGTGTTCTGGTAAAACTTTATTTACAAAACAGGTAGCTGGCATGATTTAGTTTCAGGGGTTGCCAGACAGAGCACTGCTCTAACCTTTTGCCCTGTTTTATCTTCCTTTAAGACACCTACTACTTGCCGTATTACATATGGAAGCTCCCAAAGAAGAGAGACATTTTCTTTCTTGTCTACTAGTGCATTTCCAGTTTATGGAATAATGACCAACTCAGAATAGGCCCTTGATAAATATTTGTCGAGTAAATGATTGTAGCTTTGGTGAAACTGGTCCATTTGTTTGTTGCTGATATAGTTGTTAATTTTAGTATCATATTTCTGCAGAACAATGTGGCATAATTTATTAAAAAAACTAAAATATTCATTAATTTTGACTTTTCCACTTCTAAGAAATAAACAGATGCTTATTATTACATTATTTATAATAATGAAAATTAGAAAAATAAACCTAAATAAGGTGATCATTTAGCAAATTAGAGTATAAACTTGTAGATAAAATATTTTGAAAATAAAAAAATTATCACAATTTTTTTTTGCAATATTGAATATGCAATTATTTTTTTCTCTTTTTATTGAATATTGGGATGACACTGGTTAAACTATTAAAGAGGTTTAGGTGCTACAAAGAATTTTTAAGGGCAAAAGAAAAAGCTTGTACCTTAATTTTAATGGAAAAAGATGCTACACTTATTAAATGTATATTTAATGAGAAGAGAAAATGGTGGTTATTTTGTCTATATTTGACTGAGCTCTCTTCATGCTGCCCCTACCACCCAAGTAGAGGAAAAACATTTAGTTTTCTCTGGTTTATTAGAATGCTAATTAGGACAATCCTTTCTCCTCTGGACTAAGTCTTGGGGAGGTAAAATCATAGCATCTCTCCATTTTCACCTTTTCTTTCTTGCTTTTCACACAATGCCTTGGGCCCTGTGAGAAGTGGTTGCTGCCTCCTTCCCTCCCTCTTCTTCCAGGAATCTTTATGGTCCACCTAAGTCAAGTCTAGACTTTGATCTGCTCAAGAGAGAGATGAAGGAATGCAGATTACCTGCTGTTCATTGCCTTACAATGCACATACAAGGCTTTTGTTTTCCTGTGTTATCTTTGTTTATGTGTTGAAAATATAAACTCATTTTTCCCTCCTAGCTCTCATCTATACTAAATCTTTGAAAGATTAAGCATGTACTGAGAAGGCAAAGAGACAAATCTATTAAGAATTTTTAAAACATTACTCTTCTAACAAAAGTATATGTGC
>PVKM010005244.1:0-38810 GCA_004027735.1 Carollia perspicillata
AAAAAAAAAACTGTGGTACATTTACACAATGGAATAGTACACAGCAGAAAGAAAGAAGGAGCTCCTACCCTTCACAACAGCATAGGTAGAACTAGAGAGTATTATGCTAAGTGAAATAAGCCAGGTGGTGAAAGAAAAATGCCATATGATCTCACTTGTAAGTGGAACCTAATCAACAAAAACAAATGAACAAAATAGAATCAGAGACTTGGAAATAAAGAAGAAACATAAAGTGACCAGAAAGAAGGGGTGAGGCAGATAACCGGGGAAAGAAGTGGAAGGGGTCAGCCAAGGAACACGAACAGGGGACTCATGGGCACAGACAATGGGGGTGGACTGACTGTGGGAGTGGGAGCAATGGGGCCAAGGAGAGCAATGAGGAAAAAGGCAGGGCAACTGTAACTGAATGACATTTAAAAAAATGGAAATAAAATAAATACAAAAAAGAAATACCTTTCTTATTTCTGCTTTTCATGCTTTCTGTCCTCCAATAAACATTGTTTTGGAAAAAGTTCTAAGTCAAAAACTTATAACTGGATAGAAATATGTTTTCCTTTCTCAGAAGATTATTTCAAATCTTATCTTCTCTTTAATGGCCATTTTACTCTATCAAGAGAAAGCTAAGCATTTTTGTATAAGTAAGGGAAACTTTGAAAAGTAGAAAAGTGATCGTCTCAGGAATTCCCGAAATATCATATATTTGGCTGGGAGTAATTTACCTATGTGTCATACAAACCTCAAAATAAAATAAAAAACTAAAAACTAAATTGGTTATTAAAGTCTACTTGTTGAAAAAGATTTAAATTATTTTGAAAAATGACCAATGTCACTTTATAAATCTTTCTTGTATTGGTCACTAGACTATACCCTAAAATAAATTGTAAGTTCCAAGTTTTTATGTAAAGCCAATCATAAAATTTGATCATATATAGCAGTTGAATTTTAGGTATTATTATGTTTGGGTTACAATAGTATGGTTGAGTCTTAGCTATACATTTTCAAAAATTTCTTATATTTGAACATGTGAATGCTTGGCCACTCTCAGAGTCAGGCCTATATTAATAATAATGAAAGAATTTCTTGGACAGCTTCAGTGAACAGAAAATATTGATCTATTAGTTAGGGTAAGACTAGGATGCTAGACCCAAGAAAACAATGATTCAGCGAATTAAAGAAAATAGAAGCTGATTTCTCCTTTGCTAACAGTCCACCCTGAATGGTTCAACTCTGCTCCATGAAATTATTCAGAGATCCAGGTTTTTTTCATCAGTTCCCCACTGGTCCCCTAGGGCTTTCTCCTCTGCATGGGCCTCTAGCTGCTGAGAAGAGGAAAGAATACATTGTGGAGGCATGTATCACACTGTATTCATTGGAGAAAAACAGTCATATGACTTTATTAGGGAAAATAAGCTTGAAAATTCCATTTAGTTTTGAGTCTAAAAATAAAGGGAACAACACATTTTGATAGACGAGTCTTCACCTCATGGTCTGTGCTGTTTCTGTTGATCATGTTGAGGTTTCTTGATGATGTATAGTTTTTCTTCCTGAAGGTGGTGAGGATTTATACAGTTTCTGTATGGACCCTTAAACCAGAGAAATAATACCACCTTTATTTTTCTGCATAGTATATGCATTATTACATCCTGCTTATAATGGTGAGAAATTATAATCTTTGTTCAAACAAGATCCTGATCCTAAGGATCAAAACTTATTCCAAGATCCAAAATTTATCGAGTCTCAGGAGATAGGAAGCAATATTACAGGTCTCTTGTGAGTTGCCTACGCCTTGTGAATATGCTTCTAGTCCCTTTTATTTAGAAGGGGAAGAAACGCTCTACATCTAACTCCACAATTAAAAGTAAGTTCTTAGTAGATTAAAATTCACTTTAAACTCCTTCCTTCTTGAAACAGGTCTCAATTTAAACATTGCTTAATAGTTCTTCCTTTTAAAAGTCTAGTGTGCAGGTAACTTCTAAGGAGAGGTTTACCAGGGAAATAAAACATAAGGTTTTCTCTATTGTTAATAACATTCTCAGCTGAGCCCAAACATCAGAAATTCTATTGTGAATAAGAAGAGAGAATGATGTCCACTCATGTAGGATAGTGATTATTCTTTAATTTTCTATTATGGTTAAATTTACGTTTTGATGTAATATGAAGTTTTGTATTAACAAGACTCCAACAGACCCAAGTTGACCTTTATCACCCATTATCACCCCCACTTTCTAGCAGATACCTAAATTATTGTATGGGATCCTTGTTTTGCTCTGGCTAAGCATTAAATAATGAAATGTATAAAGTATCTGATTTGTGAGATATGCTAAGGAAACTACAATAGTTTGGAAACTCTTAAAATTTAGAACTTTTCTATGTTTTGTTTCTTTTTCCTACTCAAGCTTGTTGAAGTTTGTAATCGAGATTTTAATCTGAAGGATGTCAAGGAGCCATGTAGACTTCATTTGTCTATACATGTCTTAAAGCTTTGGTACCTTTGGCAGTAGTGAAGCCCATTACTTTTCCTAGTTGACACACAACTCCTTTCTTCTCTCCACAGCCTTGTCAAGAATAGACATTATGCTACACTAATCAGGTGTCTAGTCCTACATAAATACTCAAAATCTTAGTATTTTAAATAAAATTTAATCAAACGCTTCTATTTAATTATTTGCTCTCTCCTAATGCCACTTTTACACATATTGTTTTTATTTGTATCTTAGTACAGCTTTTGGTAATTTGTGGTGCTCGGTCTTTAATCCCTAGAAATAATTTTAGCAAATATTTCTGTGGCTTAAATTTGTGAAACACTCTATCTTTTTGTTTAAGATTTACCATGTATGCTAACACATTTAAACTCTGAAAAATGAAGGCTTGCAGGAAACTTGTACTTGTTTAGCTTGTTTAATCCAGTGGTTGCTAAAGAATTAAACAGTGTGTAATATTTGTCATGCTATTGAAACTCTAAAACTGATACTCACTTTAGTTAACTTCATGAATGCTTTTTCTACTTCATGGACTGAGAGGAAATCTTTCTTATAAGTACCTTCTGCTTGGGTAGACTACCTAAAAGTCATTTTTCTCTTTCTTAAACAACTTCCCTACTTGTTTGCTATGTATTGCTTCTGTTGATTTCCAAAACGACTTGATAACCAACCAGTCTTAGGTAAGCTTGCTTTTTCAAACTGAGGTTCTCTCTTTTCACCAGCCCCATTCTTACATCACCAAGTTTGTTGTCCTATTTCCTCTGACTCTTTGCCTTCTTCCTTTCCTTTCTTATTTTGCAGATTTTGCCTTGCCAATTCTCTTTCAGCTTTATACAATATTTTTATTTTTATGTACCCATATTAACACATTCGAGAAAATTTATTCATTAAAGATAGTTGTATATCTGAAAATGTTTTAGTCAACAAATTATTTTGCAAAGGTTCCCATTAGGCTGAAATCTCTGTACCTCAGATGGGTTTTGAATATTCTGGACCTTTCAGAAACATACCAATTGAATAAAATGAAGCATATCGGTAACATGCTTATAAGCATGTGCTAATGTAATAGCACTAAGGGAAGAAGAGTGTTTTGGCAGAGAAATTTTTAATTAGTTGCTTTCGTAAAAACAGCTACAACTCTATCGTCTACTCAGCAGAGAAAATGCACTTCAGTCTTTGGGGTCAACTCGTATCAGACAATTAACTGGCAGGAAAGTCAGTGCTCTTGGCTACGTGGATACAATATCAGAGAAGTGTTAGAATAACTTAAATTTCCCTAATGAGCTTCAGGGATTTAATGAGAAGATTTTCTATTCTTGTGTGATTAATATTGCTTTTTGATAGAAAGAGGAGTTCTTTTCTCTGAAGAAAATGTAAAACAAAGGATTTTAAGATAAATGATTAAGAGGAAGTTAAGAACGGGTTAATCCCTTATAGGGCAAAGGTGAGTAATTATTGATGACCAGTTACAGACTCCAAATAATCATTATACTCTATAATAAAGTAAAACAACAACAACTATTTTTAAACTACCATTTTAACCATTTATTTTCTGAATACAATCAATCAAGTGATCTGTGCTGACTGGGTATATAATTGTGTGAAATTGTGAATCTATTCATATACTTAGATACACTATTATTATTTATAATTCATGTCAAATATTTTTCTCTATAAAATAGTCACTGTAAATTACTATGTCAAAATGGGCAAACTAGCTCTTTTTGTGAGTGTGCATTTGTGTGTGTTGTAGGTACCTAGCTCTGTGCATGTGGGTACATTTTTAAAGCCAGTAGGTTGAAAGAAATAGAACAAGTAACAAAGAATAAGAAAAACAATACAAAAGAGTCACTGATATTCAGTAAAATATTTTCTGGAATATATGGGCATACATAACAAGTGGTTCATTTGCACAAACATATCTTTTTGAGTTTGTGTTTTATCTTCATGTATCTATTAATGTAAGATGTCAAGGAGAAGTAATGAGAATTCAGTGAGCAGTAGTGAGAAAGAAAAGTGACTAGGAATAGTTGTAGAAGTGACAAGTAGAAGTTGTGAGAAGCAGTGAGGATTTTAGGGAAAAGTTTATGAGATTAAGTAAAATTCAGGTAGATGGTCAACCTGTTTAAGGTTAACCAGGTACCTTGAGCAAAAAGCTTAGGAGCCTGGGATTGCTTTTTAAATTTTAATTTGGAAAGAATAATTGTAGAGAAAAAGAAGTAAGAGCTAATGCCAGAGGATAGAGAATGCCATTTAGTTATTGGCACTATCATCTCTGAACGTGTGTTCAGGAGGTTTTAATTCAGCAGGAGACATCATATTTATTTATTTTAAAAGGCAGTTAAATTGATGACATTAGGATCCATCTATGCTTTTTGAAGCTTGTTAGGCAAGGCAATCCTCTGTATACATTTTTCAACCAACCCCACCTCAGCTACATAAGAATGGACCTTGGGCCTGAACACTTTTCTTATCAAGTGATAGAAAGCCCACACAGACTTTCAGGGGTGGGATGGGGTATCTTTCCATGTTTCAGACCAAAAATGTTCTGCTTAAGAGCATGTGTCAATGGCCCTAAGACATGCCCCAGCTTTCTGTGTTTCATTCCCCATAGGGGAGGGATAAGGGTCCTTATATTACAGCTACAAGCAAGTGGTGTGCAGTCACACTGATTGTGATGGCTGCAGATGGATCTGCTGGACACAGGGACACATGTGTTGCAAGGCATTGGATCTTGTGCACACCATCTCTCCAATCTTGCTTTAAGCAAACTCTATACCACTTGACTCTGGTGTGTATGTTATCTGTTCCCAGCAACCTTGAATATTGCGTTAGTCTATTCTCTTGGCATTACTTACCTGCCATTAACCTTGACCACACTCATGTTATATTCTATCCTGTGGTACAATCTGACCACCTATGGAACGGTGAAACAAAGCTTCTCCTTCCCAAGCCTCATTGAGGATTGTGCCATGGTTTAGAGGTGGAAAGAGAAATACAAGCCATTAGTCACCCATCAATACTGATTATTATTGAAAATAGCTACTTCAGGTCTATTAGTTTATCGATGCTTCTATATCATTCTTAGGCCACAGAACATTTCTCATCACACCAATCAGCTCAAATCGGTTGATTTGTACCTTTGGTCCAAACTTCTTAGATGGACCACAAAGCCACTTCTCTCTTAGGTCTCCTGGTCTTCCTCTCAGGAATTCTTCCAGGGATGGTGGGCGAGTTTCCTCACTGTACCGAACTCCCAGACCATTCCTTTTTCATTTTAGGGCAATCTCCCCTTCACATCTTCTTTTAAGTTCTAATCTGGATCTATTTTTCACATTTGACATTTATTACCATTAAAACTGGAATCTGAATCATTAACTTTGCTTGAACAAGAGGGTGTAATTTTTAAAACAGCCCATGAGGGAGGAAATTGTATATCATCTGTCTAGTGTGGCAAAGAGAGGGAAGAGTGACATAATTAAGTGTCCATATTAAGATTCTTTGAACATTCATATTCTGCCAATTTTTATTTGTGTGTATCATGTTTAATAATTGGAGTGGCGCAAGTGAATCTGCAGAAGTAGCAAATAAACCGACTTTTCAAATTGGACTCAAGAAGATATGAAAATTCTCCTCATTTTAAGGGCTCCTTAATCACTGGCCTTTCTGCGGTTGAATTTATATCAACAAAGAGAATTGGAAATTAAGGTAATTAATCACAAAGTTCATCTTAAGGATAGCAATTAAAAATTAAATGAAATTCCCTACAGAATTCTAGGATTTGGTATCTACACAGATACGATTCATTAGGTAGAGGCTGAACTTTCTTTTTCACTGTTATGAAAATCTTATTATCTAACTGTCACTGTGTAAAAAGCAAAATAAAGGTAGATTATACAAATATTCTGGTTAAAAGATTAAAATTGTGGGTCTTCCAAGAAATATGTCAGTATTGAAGAATATCTTATTGCAGTTTGTTCTTTTCCTACTGTAAATAAAGGCTCAACCAACGTCTTCTAATAACTCACAACTGCATCTTTTCTTGTTAGAACATGTCAGCCAGCACTTTTTGATATGTTCTCAGATAATAGCTGGGGCAGACTGACCAAGGTAGAGCAATTTCTTTAATCAGGAAAATATAATGATCTCATCACAAACTTTAGATAGGGTGTGGATATCACTATTTATTTTGGTCTATTAATAGCACTGTGTCATTAGTGGAATTGAGGACAGGATCTTCTGTAGGACTCGATACAATTTTATAAAAGTCCATGACAATGCCTTCAGAATTAAATCCATTTGCTGTTCTAGAAGGAAGGAAGTTTTCTGGTAAACTGGCCACAAATTAAGGACAGGGACCCTGCAAACACTAAGCAGTGGGATGCGGTAAGCAGAAATCTGAATTTTCTGCTTGACTAAGGCCACCAACCTAGGCATTTCTCTGCTCATGAGCCATTTTGTGGGCACCGCTTTCTTCATCTATGAAAAAAGGGGGTTGTCCAACAGGTGCTAAGGTTCTTTCAGTTCTAAAGTTTTTAGATAATTTACCTGGAGCCCAAGGGACACCCTATATTTGGATGGTGTACAATAAATGTTGGATGATTATGAGAAATTAACTTCCAAATAGGGAGTAGCACACGTTATAAGGAAATGCAGTGGTATCTCAACACTCGTGATTTGAGGAGCTGAATCGATGTAATGAAATCACAAACTCAATAAATTCCTTGTTTACTTTGGTCAAAGTGAAATAGTTGTCTAAAAACAATCTGAACTAAGTGAAGACAAAACATCCATATACTAGCTGAAAATATCTAATAAATGTTATTTTTATCTTTGATAAAGTGCCAAATAAGTATATTAACTATAGTGAATGTTTAAAAAACTTTAGCTAGTTGAGTTATTAATATTTTGTGAATGTATTATTAAAATACTTATATAGCAGGAGAAATCTTAGGTAAGAAAACAGACTGCAGGTTTAAAATTTGCTCTCAACAAGTCTACCTAAGAGAACAGTACATCACTATGTATTTGTATGACTGTTAAAAGTTGAAACAAAAAAGCATAGAAAATATGCTTTTAATTGACATTTCTTGTGCATATAGAGTGAATTGATAATTTTCATGTATATGTAGTTACTAATAATAGTTTACATTTTGTGAGTACATGCACTGTTTTAAATACTTATATTTACCCTTTAATCCTTGTAATAACCTTATCATCTATTTACTATTATCATCATCCCCATCTTGCAGGTGAGGTTATTGAGGACCAGAGAAGTTCATTAATTTGCCTAAAGGTACACAGTCGTTAAGTGGTAGAGCTGAGATTTAAAACTCAGCATTCTGCTTTTATGGTCCGAACCAACTGTAATACTGGCATCTTAACATGATGATTTCTGAAAGCACTACTAAGTTATGTGAAATATATTGATATTTCCTAATTTATTTACAGGTTTACTAAAGAGAAAAGCAATCTTTTTATGTGTTAAAAATGCATAGTTTCAACATTTGCAATTTTATTTTTTTATCCTTATTAAAACCAAAAAACTAATACCAACTTTTTATTTTCTTTTAATCTGAGGCTGCAATTCAATTACATGATTTTCTAGCATGTGTTACATGATTTGCTAGAATATATTGATACTATCTTTTGCTTTTTATATGTAGGGAATCGATTTCCAATGAATTGCTATGAGCTGAATAAGATGTGATCTGTGAAGTTGTAAGTAGCATATAAATGTGTCCTTTCATTCTTTCAGGAGGTATTATTTAGTTCCGCTAGCCCATAAGGTGTTCCATTTAGAAATCATTGGATCATCTGTTTTATTCAAGCAGCTGACATTCGGTCACATATTAATATTACTTCACTTCTTATTCAGAGGTCTCAAACATCTATCTCTTTCATAATCTTTCAAAACTTTAAGTGGCACTGACAATTATAATGATGTGTCTTGTGATACAAAGCAAAATAACTTGTAAATAAGCCAGAAATAGTAATGATATAAAAGAAAGAAGGTCAAGAAAAAAGTAAAAAATGTACAATAGTTTCTTTTCTCACTCATTTAGAATACATTCATTCTAAATGGCATTTGCAATAGAATTTATTGTAAGACTGTTGAAGACAATTTCTATTGCAAAGTGAGAATATTTTAAGTTCCCTTTGGACAATGCAGCACTCACTTCTTGCCTGTGAAAGTAGATAAACTTCCGGGATTCTTCTTATGGAAAAACCTGAGCCTACAGCAAAAGAGAGTTAAGAAAGTACATCAGTAGATGCATCGGAGCAGGCAAACACTTACCTAGTTTCCTAGTGCTGGACAAATAGGTGACTGTCCTTGATTTAATGGCTGTATTTCTGCACTCAGATGAACCTCGGAGGAACATACTGACACAGTATTAGGTGAGAAATTATACAGATTCTAGAGTATTCTTACCAAAAAATCAGTGCTTCAAATACTTAAAATGTTTTGATTTCATCAATCTGAAACTTAAGTTGGGTCATTTTAGCCAAGATCTTACTCAGAATTTATATGAAATTATTGTATAAAAATTTGATAAATTTTGGTTAAAATTTTACTTTTCAGAGTTGAAAATAGCTTTTCTGAACTTTAGAAATCATATTACTTGGTTTTTGTAAGTAGTAAAAACATTAAATAAGAGTATATATCATGATGCTTTGTAAAATAAATTATTGAAAAGTTAGCTGGTTTATGAATAAGAAAATTTATTACCTTCAAGGGATGGCATCAAGGTGGACTGATTCAGCAGCTCAACCTTGTCATCGAGGATGTAGTTCGTTTCAGTGTTTCCACTCTGCTGCTGCTGGCAACACTGGCTCCACACACAGCCTCGTTCCCTTTATGACTGAGATGTGGCCACTGTAACTGTGTTTGTTCTTAGTGTGTAGGGAAGAGAGGGAGGGGGTGGAGGGAGTCTCTGTGAATACTTAAATTACATTGGAATTATTTAGGAAAGAGTAGAGCAGGAAGGAAGAAAGAATAAGAATGCTGGGTGATCATCAGTGTCCAACATAGAGAAGAAATGTAAAAAAAAAAGAACTATGTAACTTATTTTAATGATAATTTTTGTGGATGGCATGCTTTCTTAAAGTGAGGCTCCAATGAACTAGAATTAACTTGTACATATTCAAAGCCATGTTGAAAAAAATCAAGTGTTCCTTCTTTATTCTGTTTTGAAATTCAATTATGACCACTTAACACAGAAGCCCCAACCTTCTAATTATACAGCTGCAAAATGAAATTTTTAGATGTGAAGTAATTTATAAATTTGTGAGCTTTTATGTTATTCACTCTTTTTGGCAGAGATAGCTACTTACTCTCACAAGTGTCATTTGTGCCACCATTGCTCAGAATAAAGACTGCCTGGCAGCTTCCTTGCAGTCAGTTAAGTGTGGCTATGTGATCAAGGTTTTTTTCCCTTGGAACATGAGAGGAAGTGATAGGTGTGACTTCCAGTTTATGCCTTTAAAGGGAAAGGGTAACATTTCATGGGTGATGGAAACAAGAAAGAAAAGGCCTGGACATCTGGTGACTTTAAACAGAAGATCTGTTGTATCAGGCTGTATACTTATGTTTACTTTATATAAGACATTTAAATTTCAACTGAACCTATACCCTAATATAGTAGATAGCCAATATCAAAAGACTATCTAGAAATTGTGTGTGATTCCTTGAAACTAGAAACTAGATTGCAATCCCTTTAGATGCAATGTGAAATGCATTGCTTGTTTTTGAATATTTTATGAGGGAGTAGCATTGTTATGAAGCTCCTAATACTATTATATTAAAATTGTAGTTTTTATTCACATAGCAGATTGAACTGTTTTGAATGAATTTACTCATTTTGAGTAATTAACATCCAATCACTTTACTTAAAATAATCAAACAATTTGTGTATATATATACAGAGCATACATCTTCACAGTTTACTGTCTCAAGGCATTTTAACAAGCTATTTTGCTGACAGAATTAATTAGATCTGAATACTGATATAACAAAAACAATAAAAGCTATAAGAATGCATTAAAATAGAATGCCAAAATAATAAAATTTAAGGTTTATAATATTGTATTTGACTAGTCCAATAGTCCTTAATAACTAGATGCATCAGAATAAATTGTTCATTATAATATTAAAGGAATATAATGAAATGAAAATTGAGACAATAGAGAATTAAGTATGCACAATTATTTTAAATTTAAAAACTTCCCTGTAATGAACACAGTTAAAAACATAGAAGACAAATGATAGAGAAACTAAGAGCAATTATCAAAGGAATTCTCAGCAGAAATTTTGATGTAAATTAAAGCCTATGATTAAAAATCTCCTGCCTCATTGTCCTTCTCCACTCTTCCCACAACTGCCACTGTGGTAGCACCTGGTAACCTCATTTCTTTTTCTCAAAGACAGTCATGCTACCTTTGATCCATCACAAGAATGAAGTAAAACTTTAGATCTTTCTGGTTTCTGTTTCTATATGCACTAATGCTAAACTATTTAAAGGAACAAAGATGGGAATTTTTTTTTTGAACAGACACCATGAAAAGTAAAATTATTTTTACTTACATACCTCTGTTAATTTTGTAAGTGTAAAAGAGTACCTCTTAAATTTTTTTAAATTGAGGTTTGAAATATAGCACAGTATATTTTGGGGGCTGGGGCTGAATTATAACTATTTACATTCCTTAAGCACTAAAAACATTATAATGTATTGTTATGGGAGAAACTCAGTTCTTCTTGGTGGTGCAGTAAAGAATTACAAACCAGCAAGTCTATTGGCATGCAAGCAAAGTTCATTAGTGACAGGATCTCATACAAGAGAATGGGTCTTGCTGAGGCAAGAGCTTGGGTGGCAAAAAGCAAAGGCATCGAGAGCATAAGGTCCCTGGTCCCGAGGACTTACGTAGTTGGCAGGAGTGAGGGAGTTACATACTGATTGATGGGTAAAGGTGGTGCCAGCTTCCCTGGGGGATGTGACGACCCAAACGTTGGTATGTGTGCGAGTCTGTTAGCCTGAATTCTGATCTTGCTCCACACCCCATTTGTTCATCTCATTATAAAACAGATACCTGGCAGGAGGCAGTTAATTAAAGTTAGGGCATTTACCCAAAGTTATTTATGGGCTATTTCTGTAAGTACTAGGGACCCCCTTGTAAAACAGATAGTAACCAGAGTTAAGCAATTAACCAAAGTCATTTTGTGGGGTTTTTCTCTGGACACTGTAACCCTCCTCTTCCCATTCTAGGCCTGGGGATGAACACAGAGTTTCAAAGGCTTTCTCTCCCAGATAGTGGAAATGCTACACACAGAATTTCAAGGGCTCCCCTTCTCCAATGCTAACACAGTGTTTATGATGTTGGATCACCTGGCAATAATATCTGACCAGGCTCAGGACTGCTGAGTTAGTGGGGGAGACACGTCTCGCTCCTCCTCCCCCTGCCTTGGTGGTCTATCCTACCTAACAGTATCATCTGCAGCTGTGATTCCTTTATCCATTCAATCAAAAACTGTTTTTGAGCATCTGATCAGGTATTTTTCCAGGTGTTGCAGACACAACAGTAAACAAAATAATTGTTTTTATTATTTTCATATTCTGGTGATTAAAACAAATACTACACCATAAAATAAGTATGGAACAATTCAACAAAATTCTATTTTTATGATGAATCCTATTTTGCTTCATTAGGAAATATCAAGTTCTTTTAAAACTTGTGCTCTTTTGGTACTAAAACATGTTAGTTTGTGCATGTACTTAAACTTCATATGGGTTTTTACACACTGATAACATTTATTTGCTGAATATATCTTTTGTTGTTTTTCAGAAATCACTGCTAATTCATTATTTTTAAGGTTGTAATTAAAAACCCTTCATCTAATATATTTGTTTTCCCTTTTTGAAGAAATCATAGCTTTATAAAGTCCAAAATAGCCAACTCATGTAAAGGTAGAGAATCTTGACATTTTTTCCTGTATTATATTTATTTTCATTTTTCATTTTTTTATTGTTGTTCAAGTACAGTCGTCTCCATTTTCCTCCACCACTCCCTCTCACCCCAGCCTTCCCCACCTCCCACCTTCAATCCTATCCTCTTTGGCTTTGTCCACGTGACCTGTATACATGTTCCTTGATGATTCTTCCCCTTTCACCCTCCATTACCCTCCCCTCTGGTTGCTGTCAGTTTATTCTTAATTTCAATATCTCTGGGTATATTTTGCTTGCTTGCTTGTTTTGTTGATTAGGTTCCTCCTATAGGTGAAATCCTATGGTATTTGTCTTTTACTGCCTGGCTTATTTCACTTAGCATAATGCTCTCCAGTTCCATCCATGCTGTCACAAAGGGTAGGAGCTCCTTCTTTCTTTCTGCTGCACAATATTCCATTGTGTAAATGCACCATAGTTTTTTGATCAACTCATTTACTGATGGGCACCTAGGTTGCTTCCAGCACTTCGTTATTGTAAATTCTGCTGCTATGATCATTGGGGTGCATAGGTTGTTTTGAATTGGTGTTTTAGGATTCTTAGAGTATAATCCCAGCAATGGAATTTCCAGGTCAAAAGGCAATTCCTTTTTTACTGTTTTGAGGAAATTCCATACTGTTTTCCACAGTGGCTGCACCAGTTTGCATTCCCACGAGCAGTGTATTAGGATTCCCTTTTCTCCACATCCCAGATAGCACTTGTTGTTTGTTCATTTGTTTATGATGGCAATTCTGACTGGTGTGAAGTAGTATCTCATTGTGATTTTGATTTGCATCTCTCTGATGGCTAGTGATGCTGAGCATTTTTTCACATGTCTTTGGGCCTTTGTATGTCCTCCTCGGAGAAATGTCTGTTCAGATCCTTTGCCCATTTTTTTTTATTGGATTGTTTGTCTTTCTAGAATGGAGTTGTGTGAGTTATTTGTGTATTTTGGAGATCAAACCCTTGTCTGAGGTATCATTGACAAATATATTTTCCCATACAGATGATTCCCTTTTCACTTTGCTGATGTTTTCTTTCACCATGAACAAGTCTTTTATTCTGATGAAGTCCCATTTGTTTATTCTTTCCTTTATGACCCTTGCTCTAGGGAACATATCAGTGAAAATATTGCTGTGAGGAATATCTGAGATTTTCGTGCCTATGTTCTTGTTTAATACTTTTATGCTGTCATGGTTTATATTTGTCTTTTATCCATCTTGAGTTTATTTTTGTGTATGGTGTAAGTTAGTGGTTGAGTCTCATTTTTTTGCATGTAGTTGTCTAGATCTCCCAAAATGATTTGCTGAAGAGGCTATTTTTAGTCCCATTTTATGTTCCTGCCCCTTTGTCAAATATTAATTGATTGTATAGACATGGGTTTATTTCTGGGCTGTTTATTCTGTTCCATTGGTCTATGTGCATGTTCTTATGCCAGCACCAGACTGTTTTGATTACAGTGGCCTACTTATTTTCTAACTGAATATTTGTACCTCTTGACCACCTTCACCCATTTCCTCCATCTAACCCTCTGCTGCTGGCAGTTACCAAACTGTTCTCTGTATCCATGAACTTATTTTTCTTATTTATTTATTGACTTTTAGATTTTATATAAGAGTGAGGTCATATGGTATGTGCCTTTCTCTGACTTATTTCACTTAGCTTAATGGCTTCAAATTCCTTTCATGTGGTAAAATGGTAAGAATTCCTTCTTTTATAGGGCTGACAGTATTCTATTGTATGTATGTGTATAGATATAGCTCACATTTTCTTTATACATTCATTCATTGATGGACATATGTTGTTTCCATATCTTGGCCATTGTAAATAATGTCGAAATGAACATATCTTCTTGAGTTACTATTGGTATTTTTTCTTTTTTAAAATATATTTTATTTTATGCTATTTTAGTTGTCCCAATTTTTCCCTTTTTGCCCCTCTTCACCCAGTACCCCATTCCCTCCAACAATCCCCTCCTTAGTTCATGTCCATGGGTCATGCATATAAGTTCTTTGGCTTCTCCATTTCCTATATTGTTCTTAACATCTCCTTGTCTACTTAGTACCTATCAGTCTGTACTTCTTAATCTCTACATGTTTTCCCCTATTCTCCCCCTTCCCCTTCCCAGCTGATAACCCTCTAAATGATCTCCATGTCTATGATTATGCTCCTGCTCTGCTTGTTCACATAGTTTGTTATTTAGATTCAGTTATTGTTAGTTGTGAATTTATTGCCATTTTAGTGTTCATAGTTTTTATCTTCTTTTTTTTTCAATGGCTTGGTGATGATGAACTCCTTTAGCTTTACCTTGTCTTAGAAGCACTTGATATGCCCTTCGATTCTAAATGAAAGCTTTGCTGGTAAAGTAATCTAGATTGTAGGTCCTTGCTTTTCATCACTCTGAATACTTCTTGCCAATCCCTTCTAATCTGCAAAGTTTCTTTTGAAATCAGCTGACAGTCTTACAGGAATTCCTTTGTAGATAATTAAGTGCTTTTCTCTTGCTGGTTTTAAGTTTCTCTCTTTATCTTTAATCTTTGCCATTTTAATTATGATGTGTCCTGGTGTGGTCCTCTTTGGGTCCAACTTGTTTAGAGCTCTGTGCACTTCTTGGATTTGTATGTCTATTTCTTCCACTAAATTAGGAAATTTTTCTTTCAATATTTTTTCAAATAAGTTTTCAATTTCTTGTTTTTCTCTTCTTCTGGCACCCCCATGAGTCAGATGTTGGTAAGTTTGTAGATGTCCCAAAGGCTTCTTAGTCTGTTCTCTTTTTTTAAATTCTTTTTTTCTCCCTGCTGTTCTGATTGAATATTTTTTTCCTCCTTATGTTCTAAATCACTGATTTGATTCTTGGCTTCATTGCCTTCACTGTTGGCTCCCTGTAGATGTTTCTTTATTTCACTTAATGCAACCTTCATTTTCACCTGGGTCTTTTTTTATTCTGTTGAAGTACCCAATGAGTTTCTTGAGCATCCTAATAACCAGTTTTTTGTACTTTGCCTCTGATAGATTTCTTATATCCTTTTTGTTTAGTTCTCTTTCTGGAGTTTTGTTCTTTGAGCCATATTTCTTTCTTTCCTCATTTTGGCAGCCTCACTCTCTTTGTTTCTGTGTATTAGGTAGATCTGCTTTGACTCTCTGTCTTAGTAGTGTGGCCTATCATAGAAAACACACCCATACTATATATGGGACAGAGGCTTAGGTAATCATTAGAGTGGGGCAACCTGTGTCACCACTCTGTGGCTCTGTATGAGGGAAAGCTCAGACAGGGCCACTGCCTGACCTCTGGAGTTTTGCCCAGGAAGAAGCAGTTTTCCAGCATTCACCCTGTTGCTAGTCACTTCAGTTTCTCCCTGTGTGGCACTGGTGCACTTCCAGCTGTTGCCCTGGTGCTGAATCCTGGAGAAGGTAAGTCTGCTTGAGTCCTAAGATCATTGTAAGCCCTGTAAGAGGAGTATCTTGAGAATCCCACAGTTTCTTCCACCACCCCAAAACCCACTGGTTTTTACAGCCAGAAGTTGTGGGGACTTAGCTTCCTAGTGCTGGGACCCTGGGCTGGGTGGTCTGATTTGGGGCTGGGATCCCTCACTCCCAAGGTCTCCCTCCTGATTTTTATCCACCACATGTGGATGTTGAACTTCCCATTCCATATCTCGGTGCCTCTCAATGTCTCTCGACTTCCCTACACTTCTCCATGCCTCTCCACTCTTTGCCTCTCCTACCCTTCTGGATGAATGTGGCTCCTTTAATCCTTGACTGTCAGATTTCCACACAGCTCAATATTCTGACAATTCTGGGTGATATTTGTTTTGTAGCCTGTTCGTAATTTTTGCTGTAGTTTTGCAAGGAGGCGAGGCTTGTTTGCCTACACCTCCATCTTGACCAGAAGTTGTCTGTATTTTTTTCAATAAATATCCAGAAGTGGATTTTCTGGGTCATATGGTAGTTATGTTTTTAATTTTGTGAGGAATCTTCATACAGCTTTCTACAGTGGCTTCACTAATTTACATTCCCCAAAACAGTGCATGAGAATTCCCCTTTATGACCACATCCTTGCCAACACTTGTTACGTCTTCTCACTTTGATGATAGTCATTCTAACAGCTGTGAGGTAACATCTCATTGTGATTTTTATTTACCAGAAGTTTTTAATTTTAATGAAGTATTTATTTATTTTCCTGATTGTGCCTTTAGTGGTGTATAAAGGTATAACCATAGCAAATGTCATCCAGATTTTTTCCTATGTTTTCTTCTAGGAGTTTTATATTTTTTTCATTTGGGTATATGATCTCATTTAGTTAATTTTTGTGATGAGTGTAAGTTTTGTGCCTAGGTTTTTTATTCTTTTGCATCAAATGTGCAATGGTTCCCATGCCATTTATTGAAAAGACTATCTTTTCCCCCCATTGTATTGCCTTTACCCTTTGTCAAAGATCAATTGACTATATTGTATGGGTCTACTTCTAAGCTCTTTGTTTTGTTGATCCATATGTCTGTTATTTTGCCAATAACATCGTGTCTTGATTACTGTAGCTTTACAGTAAGTCCTAAAGTCAAGTAGAATTTTCCTCCAGTTTTGTCTTTTCTTTCAACCTTACATTCACTGTTCTGGGTCTTTTGCCTTTCCATTATAAACTTTAGAATCAGTTCATTGATGTATACAAAATACCTTGCTAGGATTTTGAGTGAGATTATAATGAATTTATAGATCAGGTTGGGAAGAACTGACATATTTACAATATTAAGTCCTCCTATCCACAAACATGCAATATCTCTCCATTTGTTTAGGTTTTCTTTGATTTTCTTTCATTAAGTCTTTCTTAGACCCCATGCTATGGTGCTGTGGGCAACAGATGATGTAGGTAAAGTCAAACTATTCTTTTTATCCATTCCAAGTCATCCAAACACATATTTTTGTTGCTCCAATGGAGTTCCAGAACTTTTCTATACTTCCACAAAAGATCTCTTGTTCTTGGGTGATTGTCAACATCAGTGTTTTCCAGGGCTCCCAGACCACAGCTGAGGGGGGCTGGAGCCAGGTCATGGGCCCTTTAAGGTCCACAGACAGGACTGAGGGATTCTCCCCAATATCCAGCACACTGCTTTAAATACCATGGTGCTTTAAATACCATGGCCTATTAGACATCAAATAGTTGTCTGTGAGTCAAGGTTCTTGGTTGTAATTCTAGAATTGTTATCTATTTCTACCTTGCTTCTATCATTTTGTAAAGTACAATTTACATATAGTAAAATTCACTCATTTTTGTGTACTACCTTTCAAGTTTTGGTAAACAGATTTATTTGTGCAACAGATTTATTTGGCTTATTTAAAGGGGCTTGGGTAAGCCACATTCCTAATCCTGGCTTTGGGTAACTACTGACAAATTTTCTGCCCTATAGTTTTATCTTTTCTAGAATGTCTTCCCACATTATATAAGCTTCGATTCTGGCTTCTTTCATTTAACATACTGCATTTGAGTTTTAGCCATATTGTTGCAAGTATCACTAATTTGTTCCTTTTTTGCCAAGTAGTACTTCACTGTGTGGATATACTATAGTTTCTTTATCTACTTCCTGTTTGAGAGACATGTGGTTGTTTTCAATGGGGGGGGGGCAATTTTGAACAGACCTGTTATAAACATTATATAAAGGCTTTATGTAGGTGCTGGTTTTCACATCTGTGGGGCAGAGATACAGGCCTGGGATTGCTGGGTCACATGGCAAGAGTATGCTTACATTGTAAGACATTGACAAGCAATTTTTCAGAATGGATGTGCAAATTTTATATTTCTACCAGCAATGTATAATAGTTCAGTTTTTCCACACCCTTGCCAGCACTTAGTATTATTAATATCTTTCATTTTTCTAATTTTAATAAGTTTGTAGTTATGGTCTTAATGTACATTTCTCTAATTAGTATAAATGTTGAATATTTTTTCTATGCTTGTTTGCCATCTATGTTTGCTTAAATATTTTCCTTATTTTAAAATATTGAGTTGTTAATTTTTGTTACTGAATTTTGATAATTCCTTATGCATTCTGGATACAGTTTTTAAATAAGGTGAGTGATTTGTAGCTATTTTCTCTAATTTAGAGGCTTATCTTTCAAATAACAAAAATTCTTAACTTTTCAAAGAATAACAGTTTTTATTTTCTTTATTTTGATGAGTTCAGGATATCATTTTTTTTCTTATATGGGTAATGCTTTGGGAATCATATCTAAGAAATATTTGCCTTACTCTCAAAGTCACAAAGATTTTATCTTATATTTTTATAGAAATTTAATGATTTAAAATTTTACATTTACAACTATAAATAGTAATTTTTGCGTATTGTAAGAGGTAGGGATTGAAGTATATTCTTTGTCATATGGCTTCCAAATTTTAAAAGACTATCCTTTTCACCTTGATTGCCTTTGTAATTTAGTAAAAACATCAGTTGGACATACATGCACTGGGCTGTGTCTAACCTTCTGTTCTGTTCCATTGACTTACATGAATATCCTTTCTCCAATGCCACCCTGTCTCAATTATTACAGTTTTATAGTGAATCTTGAAATTGAGTAGTATATGTCCTCCAACTTTCCTTTTTTTAAAACCTCTTTTCTTTAGATGATTAAATATTGCTACCTGGCTTCTCTTCTTCCAAAATCCTATATTCTCTTTGCCTCTACAGAGCCCAGTTTCATAGCAGACTCCCCTATAATTAATGCTGACTTACAAAGACAAGTCCCATGAGCTTCCCATCTCTAGTACATTTCTTAGAGCTTTATTGAAAAGTCTCTCTGGGGTCTTTCTGGGAACATAATCAGCTGGTGGATTATCTGGTTTTGTATATCACATTCACTCAACATGTCCACCTCTCTGAGTCTACTTATCATTCTACAATATTTTGCCATATATCCAGCAATCCCATGCTTGGATCTCTGTCCCAGAGATGTGAAAACCAATGCTCACACAAAGCCTGTACATGCAAATTTATAAAGGTTCTATTCAAAATTGCCCCTAAACTTCATTTATTAATAGTCATTTTTTCACAAGCATCAAGAAGCTATTCCATTTTTAAGTTTTTGAGATATCTCCGTGCTGCTTTCCAAAGTAGCTGCACCAATCTGCATTCCCATAAATAGTGCAAAAAAGTTGCACTTCTTCCATAGCCTTGCTAGCAATTGTTGTTTGTTGATTTATTGATGATAGTCGTTCTGACAGGTGTGAGATGATATCTCATTGTGGTTTTAATTTGCATCTCTCTGATGATTAGTGACATCAAGCATCTTTTCATATGTCTATTAGCTGTCTGTATGTCCTCTTTGGAGAAGTGTCTATTCAGATCCTTTGCCCATTTTTAATTGGATTGTTTGGGGGTTTGGTGTTGAGTTTTGTAAGTTCTTTATAAATTTTTTATATTAACCCTTTATCAGATGTATCAGGGAATATGTTCTTCCATTCAGTGGATTGTCTCTTTATTTTGTTGATGATTTCCTTTGCTGTTCAATATAGGGGACTGTTCTGCATGGTGTGGGAAATGTAGCCCAGCTCCCCTCAAAAAGGCCAGTGGGAAGCGAGGTTGGGCACATAGGACCCATGCCCATAGATAGGTTCTCACATGGGGAATAAGACCTGCACTGTGCCTAGGTTGCTATGAAACTTGCTTTTGCTAAAACTCCCTCACCCTGGATTGAGGCAGCAAATGTTTACTACATAACTTTAACTTCCTAAAGTCTGTGCTAAACTTCCCGAGAATGGAGTGTAACCAGTTCAACCACTTTTCCCCTTGATCTACAACATCCTTCTCTTTGAAGTAATTAGCAACATTCTTTCCTTTGTTATCTGAAAAAGGTAATCACCTACAGTGAACCTGTGCATAGTAAATGAAGACTACCTTCCATGTAATGTACCCAGAAAAGCAATAAAAGCCTGTCCAGGCAGCGGTTGGGGCCCTTTCTCTCTCTTAGAGAATGGCCATGCAGTCCCCCTTTCTCCACAGGACTTCTGTAGTCCATGTGAATTTATCCCTCACAGCCACAACACATGGACCCCACGTGCCGGGGTCTGCATCAGTTCAAAAACTTTTTAGTGTGATGAAGTCCCACTTGCTAATTTTCTCTTTTGTTTCCTTTGCCTGAGGAGATATACCAGAAAAAAATATTGCTATGAGCAATGTCCAAGATTTTACTGCCTATGATTTTTTTCTAGGATTTTTATGGTTTTGGGTCTAACATTTAAGTATGTAATCCATTTTGAATTTATTTTTGTTTGTGGCATGAGAAGGTGGTCTAGTTTCATTTTTCTACATGTATCTGTGCAACTTTCTCAACACCATTTACTGAATAAACTATTTTTAGCTCATCATATGTGCTTGTTTCCTCTGTCAAATATGAATTGACCATAAAGGTGTGCCTTATGACCCAGTGATTACACTTCTAGGAATTTATACAAAAAACATGAAACACTAATTCAAAATGATATAAGAACCTCTAAGATCATTGAAGCATAATTTACAACCACCAATGATGGGGACTCCAGCTTGTGGGTCCGCATTGTGGATGAGGCATGAGAAATTCACGTGGACTACCGAGTCCTGTGGAGGAAAATGGAGAGCATAGCTTCTCTATCAAGAGGAGCATGGCTGAGCCACAGCCTCAGCCATGACAGACCTTTATTTCTTTTCTGGGCACATTACATGATGGTCCTCATTTACTATGCACAGGTTCACTTTAGGTGGTTAGACAAAGTCAATGCTGCTAATCACATCACAGAAGAAGGATATTTGCAAATGCAAAGGGGAAAGTGGTTGAACCAGTTACAATCCATACTGGGGAGATTTAGCTCAGATTTTAGGAAGTTACAGTAAGCACTTGCTGCCTCAATTCAGGGTGAGGGAGTTTTAGATAAAGTAAGTCTCAAACCAGCCTAGGTACAATGCAGGCCTGATTCCCCATGGGAGAACCTATCCGTGGGCATGGGTCCTGTCTGGGCCCACATCACACAGAACAGTCTCCTATACACCAAGATTTGAAAGCAGCCCAAGACTCCAACAGAAGATAAGTGGATAAAACTACTATGGGACATTTGCACAATGGAATACTACTTGGCTGTAATAAAGAAGAAAGTTTTATGCTTTGCAACAACAGCATAGATGAACCTGGAGAACATTAAGTGAAATAAACCAGTCAAAGAAAGACAAATACATTTTGATTTCGCACATACATGGAATCTAATGAACAAACTGAACTAACAAGCAAAATAGAGACAGACTCAAAGATAGAGAGCAGGATGATAGCTCTGAAGGCTGGGGGTTTGGGGGAGAGGAATAGAGCAAAAAGGAAAAAGGACTCATGAACACAGACATTAGTGTGGTTATTTTGGAGGGGGAAGGGGTGGCTGGAAGTGGAAGAGGGTATAAGGGCGATACATGGTAATGGAAAAATACAATAAAAATAAATTTTAAAAAATAAGCTATTCCTGCTGTGTATTAGGACCTGCTTCAGCTGTGTTTGCCTGGATATTGTATCTGAGTAACAAGAGTGCCACCGTATTAACAAACTCTGTCTTATAGTCTCCCCTCACTTTGTTCAATACAATTCAGATCCATTTCCAGCCAGGTTATCTCAGTTTCTGTTGGCATTTATAAGCCATGCCCTGCAGATTTTTGGAAATCTTTTTTTAATCTCATTTTTGGGTCACGCTTGGACATGTCCCTAGAAGCAAAGTGGGGAAAGTAGGTCATTTATTTGAGAGAAAAGAGCATAACCTTCTAGGCATCCCTGTCAGGTGAGGGGAGGCTACTTTCCCTTAGCCAAGAGGAAGGGACACTTCTGGATTATACATTTCAGGGCAAACTACTCATGGTTCTCAAGTCCATTCACTTAAATGTTCCCACCTTAGTTCTTAGAGTCTCACTCCTTTTATACCGGCCCTTTCCTCTCATTCCATGCAGGGAGCTGCTTTAGCATAGGATACTTGATTTAGCTCTGAATTCTTTGTAACTGCAATCAATACTTAGGTTGGATTTTGGTACAGTCAGCTTTCTGGCCATAGGAGATAAGGAGCTTTTTAAATGCTGACTGAAATGGAAGATTTTGACTTGCACATTGTGTCTAAAGTTGATGAATAGCTGATCTGAGCTTGTCATCTTCTTACTGTATTTCAAGGACAGTTAATAACAGCCAGTTCATTGCACAATCTTAAAAATATCCAGTGTTCTTACTCTGTATGTCATTCAAATTTAACATAGTTGTTGATTTTAGGAATATTAATTCTATACCTCACCATTGGTTACCACAGCCCTGCTTATTACTGGCAGTGGAATCCTTGTAACCATCTAATGAGTGCAGTGGAATTGGAATCCAACTTCCAGAATTCCACTCACAGCTTCCAGTTTTTTGGTATTCAATGCTGTATTGGATTTTCTTCGAATTAGATCAAGAAATGAGGAATAGGAATCTGTGTATAAATAGGTTATTTGGGGATTGGTGCCAGGAGGCAGTGATAGCAAAGCAAGAAGGAAAAGGAAAGGAAGCTAGTAAAGAGTACACCAGTAAGCATGTTGTCATTGTGTGCACCTCAGAAGCTGCCCTGTTGACAACTCCGGGAAGTGGTACATAACATACCTCAGAGTTATCCCACTACACCTGTGTGGAAGCTACGTTATTTATAATTCAAACACCATCATCATTTTCTGAGTTTCAGGAGTATTACTTTCTTGGCCCTTTTAGGCTGTATTATATATAGATGGGCATTTGAAAGTCATTAGCAAGTACTAGAACAGCAAATTTCCAAATATGGGAAGAGTAATAACAGTGTTTACTCTATAAGTCTATTATATAAATGGTTGTTTTTAGTATTTGTAAGATACTAAAGTTATTTATATTTCTCTCATAAATCACTACTTTAATTTCCTGGTTGATTCCTTTGGAATTTTGGGTAGAAACTAAAATATCCACAAAAAGTTATTGGGAAACTTTCTCTACTATATTGTAAAAATACTTATTTTGCTTTGTTTTCTACATCAACTAGTTCTCAAGGAGACTGTTGAATAGTGTTGATGGTAGTGGCCTCTTCAGGTTGATTTTGACTTCAGACAGAAAAGCCTCATGGGTTTTATTAAGACCAATATTAATTTTTACTTTATATACTTCCAAATATTAAGGCAATTTAAGACATTTTAAATATGAAGACTATCTGCTCATCTTTGTAAAATGTGTTTTCAACATTAATGTCTGTAACTGATTGTGTAGCTTTTCTCCTATGGTCTCCTTAGGTAATGCTCTCCTTTCCTTTATAAACTCATACAATTCCCCTGTAAAAGCAGCTGTATCTGGTTTAATTGAGGGGCTGTATATTTTACAAATTCTTCAATTACTCTTATGCATTTCTTTCATCTTTTGATACTTTAGTCATTTGAATTTTCCTTAAAAAACTTATTTTCCAATATTGGCATACAACTTCATACAGGTTTATTACATTATTATTGTCATGATTTTAAAAATATTTCAATTCTGCACTTATGTATTCACTTTCTCCTGCCTCTTTCTCAGATTTGACAGATGTTTGTCTCTTTTATTGTTCTATGAAAAAAAAGATATTGGTTTTTATTTTCCAGTTCTGTTGCTTTATTACATTCTAATTACTTTAGTATATACTTTAACTTTTCATCAAGTTTTGCCTCTTGGCTGATTTAATTTTTTAAGTCTTCTGCATTAAATACTAAGTTAATTTGTTTGTGATATTTATTTTTATTAATTAAAAACATGAAGACTGTCCTCTCAGTTTCACACTTATTTACTGTATGGCTCCTTTTGACATGTTGCTGTGCTGCACTGCTAAGCAGGAAAAAATATTCTGAGTTTCTGGCATACTTGGAACTGTCAACCATTCTAAACATTGGAAGGTTACTTTGGAATTCAGTCCTGGATTCAGACTTGAGAAGAACCAGTTCACCAAGTAAAAAGCACAAGAAGCATTTAAAGAGAAAAAAAAAAACCTGATTACCTGAATTACCAAGTCTTATTAGGTCATTCATGGTGAAATATAAAACAATTTTATTTTATGATTATCATTTCTACATGGATAATTACATATCTTCAGACATCAGCATTACAAAGGTCAGGAGGCTGGTGATTCTCATGGGGCATCAGTAACGTACAGGAAGTACATTTATTTTGAGGAACTAGTTAGTTTACTTGTTAGTTTTGGGTTATCTCAAACCACAAAGTGTTCTTTCCCTGTTGGTGTGGGAGGCACCATACATACTAATTTATAGATGCAGCAAGGTGAAGTGTGAGTGTTACTGTCACAGAGAACAGGAACAATATCTTAATGATCTTCAAATGCTTTAAAAGTCCTTAAAGGAGTGCCTTGCATATTGTAGGCTCTTAATGAGGTATAGTCTGAGAAAAGAGTTAAAGCAAAACTTTGCCACATTTGAAGCTCTACACTTGTGCCAGTGTTAGAATAGGAAAATAAATTTCTGATGATAAAGTTTTAAAAATTTAATGTGCATTTCTCTAATGATCAATGATGTTGAGCATCTTTTCACATGTCTATTGGCCATCTGTACATTCTCTTTAGAAAAGTGTCTGTTCAGGTCCTTTGCCCATTTTTAATTGAAATTTTTGGGCTTTTTTGGTGTTGAGTTTTATAACTTCTTTATAAATTTTGAATATTAACCCTTTATCAGATATATATTTAAATTTTTATTTATTTATTTATTTATTTATTTATTTATTTAGAGGGGAAAGGGATGAGAAAGAGAGGAAGAGAAACATTAATAAGTTGCCTCTCATATGTGCCCTGACTGGGGACCAAACCCACAACCTAGGCATGTGCCCTGACAGGAAATAGAACTGGTGACCTTTCACCTTGTGGGAGGACATTCAATCAATCTAGCCACACCAGTCAGGGCTCTTATCAGATGTATTGGTGAATATGTTCTCCCATTCAGTGGATTGTCTTTTCATTTTGTTGATGGTTTTTTGCCATGCAGAAACTTTAAAGTTTGATGTAGTCCATTTGTTCAGTAGGTGAGTGGATACAAAAGCTCTAGTACATTTACACAATGGAATACTACTAGACCATTAACAAGAAGGAAATCTTAGCCTTTGTAACAAATGGACCTGGACCAGTATTATGCTCAGTGAAATAAACCAGTCAGGGAAAGACAAGTACCTTATGATTTGACTCATATGTGGGATCTAATGAACGAAATGAACTAACAAGCAAAATAAAGACATATGCATAGATAGAGAGCAGGCTGGAAGATGTCAGGCAGGGAGGATGGGGGGCTGGCTGAGGAGTGGTAGAGGGTTTGAGAGAAAAAAAGAAAAAAGAGAGAAAATTCATAGGGACAACAGTGTGGTGATAGCCAGTGGGAACAGGAGTAGGGGCAAGTGGAGGAGGGTACAGGGGATTAAATAGTGATGGAAAGAGACTGGACTGGAGGTGGTGAATACACAATACAGTGTACAGATGATGTGTTATGGAATCATGTGCCTGAAATCTGTATAATTTTGTTGACCAGTGTCACCCCAATAAATTCAATAAAAAGGGAAAAATAAAGTAAACCTAAGGTGGGCAAACAGATTAATGAATGTATTTAGGGTATATAAAGTATGTTACCAGATATATATTTATTCTAAAGAAGTATAAAGATATTCATCTTACTTTGAAGGTAATTATGTGAAAAAAAGTAGCATTCAAAGGTATAAGAATCTCTTTTCCACACTTACAATACATAATTAAGAAACTTCTCTACATTTATTCATTATTTATTGTAAATAATGGCAGTCCTCCATTCTGTGTACTCGAATGTCAATAATCTGAACATAAATATTGTCCTGTTCTTAGTTATATCAATACAAGTGTGTTTTTGAGATAATGTGGAGACACATACCATTGCCGTTGCTGCAGTTCCATTTTCTATAGATATAAAGGTATTAATGCAAAACAGGGAGGATAAATGAAGGGTTCCACTACTATTGAAAAGTGCGGTGCATGGAAATTAGATCAATGTGCAGTTTTCACCAATACAGCATAGTGACAGCAGAGAAGTGGAATCTGATCACATTCTAAGAAAGAGACAAAAAGGAGTAGATGTCTATTTAAGTAACAATCACAAGTAGAAGAAATAAGAACATATCCTTTCTATATTTTGATTGCCTGATGTCCTACCCTTTGGTTTCTCAGGATTAATAACCCCAGTGAGGAGGAGGCTTTCATAAAAATAAGTGGAGTGGTGGGGGCTGGGTGGAGGGAAGCAAAGGGGGAAATTTTGGACAATTGTAATAGCATAATCAATAAAATATAATTAAAAGATAAAATATTTAAAAATGTGTGAATAAGGACAAATTTTAAGAATTTACAAAGAGTAATTTTTCTCCATCATTGGAACTGGACTTGGTTTTACCTCGTACATTTCTTAGAAACTGGAGAGATATGTTTATATGTCACCTAGGTTAATTTAATTCTCAATAACTAATGCCAATGATAACTTCCCTTTTAGGACAACTCAAGTATTTAATGATGCCACAGATCAACCATGAAACAAAACACATATCCAGGCATTGCCCTGGCCAAGTGGCTCAGTTGGTTAGAGTGCCGTCCTATACATCAAAACCTTGGGGCTTTGATTCCTGGTCAGGGTACATACCTGGGTTGCGGGTTCGATCCCCAGTTCTGGTGGGTACAATCCCCTGTCGGGCACATATGGGAAGGCAACCAGTTGATGCCTCTCACTCGCATCAATGTTTCTCTCTTCCCCTTCCTTCCTCTCTAAAAAACAATGAAAAAAGTGTCCTCAGGTGAGGATTAAAAAAATTTAAAAAAACATATCAATGCATTAAATAAAAAGAAGTAAATTCAGCCTTCACTATTTAGGAGTTTAGGTTATATCAGTAGTAATCTTACCAACAAATCCCGATGATCAATTCAAAGGTTGTAATAGATGATGGAAGAAGAGTGAGGAAAGAAAAGGGTCAGAGTGGTATAGTGGGTGGTTAGACAGACGTGAGCTGACTAGGAATGATAAGCCAGGTAGTAAGGTCACCAGGGCAGAAAGCCCTGGGTGCCTAGCAATGGACAATTTTAAGGGGGGACCTTGACCCTAGGGCTACCTTTCCTCCCCTAGAATATCGTTGGTCATATGGTTTAGATCATCTCTTGACCTCTTCTCCCCTGGCATGTCACTAGACATGTGATACACCCCCTTAGGGGAGGAAGAGGAGGGGCACAGAATAGCCTCATATGACTCCCATACAAGCCCTTCCATGACCACTCCCTTAAGCATCAAGCCCTAGAGATAACATCTAGGCCTCAGGTGTGTTTCAGCTCCCAGCCCAGGAAAGCAGCAAGACTAAGGTCCGATGACACCAGGGCTGATGTCAGGACCAGCTTCTAATGAGGTCAACTAATGACCGCCTGCCTTGGTGCCAACCAGACAGTAGAGACCATGATTCTAAAAGGACACACTTGGAAAAGCCGCTGAATATTCTACTGAGATCCACCTTTGAGACCTCCCTTAAAATCCTGCCTTTGGAAATAGGTAAGACCCCTTAAGACCAAGGACCAAATTCATGCTCTGTCTTTCTTGAACACATCTGTCTTTCCCCAGACACCCTCTTTAGAGCATGCCCCAGGACTTCCTGCAGGTGCGTTTTCTTTGCCTTTTCTTCTTTTAAGGTCCAAGGGCCCTTCTTTTCCTCTGTAAATTGTTTCCTGAGTCTACACAGTACAGCTGGCCCACTTCATCTATAGCTCACATCTTCTACTTCCGTTACTTTCTAAATAAACTTTCACTTGTATTTGAGTCCTGGCTGTGAATTCTTTGTTAGTCAAACTCAAGAACTGAGGTCTAACATCTGGTGCTGTTCACTGTAAACAAGAGAACATTACTATAAGATAAAGGGTTTAGAGTAAAACTAATAGCAAAGAACAATTTGTCCAGAGATTCCAAAGGATTGTGTTATTAACAATGTTGATTTAAAGGGTGTGTCAACAGAGGGAGAATCCCTTTAATAAAATATTTGGTCAAGTGTTATGCATGATTGATATATTTTAAGTTTCACTAGAGTGTTTACTAAGTTTATATGCATATCTTATGCACACTAAGGTACAGGGTAGTTCCCAAATTACATTTGGTTATATTTTAAAAATCTGATGTTAAATTTGTTGTTTGAAACTTACAATATACTTTTTAAATAAACAATGTTATAGTTGGGATTTTTGTCTTCTAGTCCAATTCAGAAAATAACTTAGTTCATAATGTAGCTTGAATCTAGTCAAATAGAAAATAGGTGAAAAAATTCAGTTACAGAAGTATAAATTAAAACTGAAAACTAAGCTCAAATAAGCAGTTATTTCTTATTTACTTATTTATATACTCGAGGAGAAGAAACTTGTTCATAGAAGTAAGTGGAGAAATCTGTGAAGTTTCTGAAATGAACTTACATTTTTATAGACTTTTTGAAGATTAAGTATGCTGTTATAGTTGTCTTAATTCTTGACCCTTTGTCCCCTTCCATCCAGCAACCCCCACTCCCTCCAGTGATGTCGTCCTTTTTGTTCACGTCCATGGGTCATGCATGTAAGTTCTTTGGCAACTTCATTTCCTATACCTGCTCTTAACATACCCCTGCAGATTCTGTAACTATCACTTTGTACTTCATTCCTTCACTTTTTACCTCATTTCCCTGGATACCCCTCCCAATTAGCCACCATCCCAATGTCTTCCATATTTATGGTTCTCTTTCTGTTCTGCTTGTTTGCTTACTTTGTTTTTAGATTCAATTCTTGATAGTTACATATTTATTGCCCTTTTAATATTCTTAGTTTTGATCTTCTTTTTCTTAAATAAGTTCCTTTAACATTTCATATAATAATGGTTAGGTGATGATGAACTCCTTTAGCTTTACCTTGTTTGGGAAGCACTTGATCTGCCCTTTGATTCTAAATGATAACTTTGCTGGATAGATCTTTGCTTTTCATCACTTTGAATTCTTCTTGCCAAACTCTTCTAGCCTGCAAAGTTTCTTTTAAGAAATCTGCTGAAAGTATTATGGAAATTCCTTTGTACATAACTTTCTGCTTTTCCCTTGCTGCTTTTGAGATGCTCTCTTTATATTTAAACTTTGTCATTTTAATTATGTGTCTTGGTGTGGTCCTCTTTGTGTCCTTCTTGTTTGGGATTCTCTGTGCTTCCTGGACTTGGATGTTTATTTCATTCACCAAATTAGGCAAGTTTTCTTTTATTATGTTTTTAAATATGTTTCCAATTTATTGCTCCTTCTCTTCTCCTTCTGATACCCCTATGAGGCACAAGTTGAAATGTTTGAAGTTTTCTCAGAGGCCCCTTACACTATCCTTGATTTTTTGGCTATTTTTTCTTCTTGCTGTCTTTTTCTTTTTCTTCCTTATGTTCGAAATCATTGATTTGACTTTTGGCTTCATTCAGTCCACTGTTGATTTCCTGTAAATTGTTCTTTATTTCAATTATTGTCTCCTTCATTTGTGATTGGATCAGTTTTATGCTGTTGAAGTGCTCATTGAGTTCCTTAAACATCCTTATAATCAGTGTTTCGAATTTAGCATCTGATCGATTGCTTATTTCCATTTTGTTTAGTTATTTTTCTGGAGTTTAGTTCTGTTCTTTCATTTGGGTTGTATTTTTTTATCTTTTAAAAATATTTTATTTACTTATTATTTTTTAAATATGTAATCTTTATTATATTCTTCCCACTACCTGTTAGTCCCCTTACACTTCCCTCCTCCATGTAATCACCACACTGTAGTCAATAAGTGTTTTTTTCCTTTTTGTTCAATCCCTCCCCTCTGATACTCCCACTGCCTCTTAGCTGTCATCCTGCTAGGATTTTACATGTTATAGGAGTAGAAGTTCTGGAATAGATTATTAACCTTTTGGCTAAGACTAACTGTTGCATAACATGGTTTTAAGAGGCTTTAGTTTTTCCCAAATACCACAAGAATATTTGTAAATAAGAGTGATGAGTAAAGCATAGAGAAAAGATAGGGTCACTTATTTTTTTATTTTTAGGGGGTTAAATAAATTAATATTTTTAAATTTCTTCCTCCATCTACCACATTAGATGTTATATAAGCAGATTGTTGCAGAAGTAATCTAATTACAGATATTTTCATGTATGATAATATTTCCATGAAGTATCATGAAGAAAGGCATGTATAATTTATAATTTTACATATTTAATTCTTTTTTGTTTTTTCTTTTCTGAATTTTTAATTTTAATCTTTATTGTAATTTTTTCCATTACCATTTAGCCTCCTTACACCTTCCTTCTCCCTCTCAATCACCATAGTGTTGTCCATGTCCATGAGCACGTTTTCCTTCTAGTTCAATCCCTCCATCTCCTAAACTACCCCTTCCCAGCTGTCATCCTGCTCTCCATTTATGAGTCTGTCCCTATTTTCCTTATTAGTTTAGTTTGTTCATTAGATTCTGCATATGAGTGAAATCATATGGTATTTTTTTCTCTGATTGGCTTATTTCACATAGCATAATGTTCTCCAGGTCCATTTATACTGTCACAAATGGTAGAATTTTCTTTTTCCATTACGGCCAAGTAGTATTCCATTGTGTAAATATCCCATAGTTGTTTTATCCACTCATCTACTGATGGACATTGGGCTGATTCCATATTTTGGCAATTGTAAATAATGCTGCAATAAACAGTAATGCACTTATGTACTTTCAAATTAGTATTTTGGGTTCCTTTGGATATATTCCCAGGAGTGGCATGGCTGGATCAAAAGGCAGATCCATTTTTAGTTTTTTGAGGTATCTCCATACTGCTTTCCAAGGTGGCTGCACCAATCTGCATTCCTACTAATAGTGCAAAAGATTCCCTATTTCTTCACATCTTTGCCAGCATTGGTTGTTTGTTGATTCATTGGGTATAGCCATCCCTGTCAGGATGTGAGATACCTCATTGTGGTTTTAATTTGCATTTTTCTGATGATTAGTGACATTGAGCATCTTTTCATATGTATATTGGCCAGTGGTATGCCCTCTTTGAAAAAGTGTCTATTCAGTTCCTTTGCCCATTTTTTTTATTGGGTTGCTGGATTTTGGTGTTGAGTTTTGTAAATTCTTTATAAATTTTGAATATTAACCCCTTTTCATATGTATTGGCAAATGTGTTCTTGTTTTTTGTGGGTTGTCTTTTTATTTCTTTGATGTTTTTCTTTGCTGTGTAAAAGCTTTTTAGTTTGATGTAGTCCCATCTGTTTCTTTTTTTTTCTTCTTATGTTTCCTTTGCCTGGGGAGACATATGTGATAAAATATTTCTCTGAGCCATTTCAGAGATTTTACTGCCTGTGTTTTCTTCTAAAGTTTTTATGGTTTTGTGTCTAACATGTAAGTCTTTAATCCATTTTGAACTTATTCTGTATGTGGTGTAAGAAGGTGGTCTATTTTCATTTTTCTGCATGTATTTGTCCAATTTTTCCAACATCATTTATTGAATAAACTATCTTTAGCCCATTGTATGTGCTTGCTTCCTCCATTGAATATTAATTCATATAGAGGTGTGGATTTCTTTGGGGGCTCTCACTTCTGTTCCATTGATCTATATGTTTCTTTCTATGCTAGTACCATTCTGTTTTGATTACTATGGCCTTACAGGATAGTTTCATATTAGGTAGCACAATTCTTCCAACTTTGTTCTTCTTTCTCAGGATTGTTGTTGCTATGCAGGGACTTCTCAGGTTCTGTATAAATTTTTGAAATATTTGTGCTAGTTCTGTAAAATATGTCATTGGAATCTTGATAGGAATTGCACTGAGTCTATAGATTGTTCAGGTAGTATGGACATTTTAAATATGGTAATTATTCCTATTAATGAACATGGCATGTGCTTCCACTTATTGTATCTTCTTCAGTGTCTTTCTTCAGTATCATATAATTTTCTGAGTACAGGTCTTTTATATATTTGGTTAGGTTTATTCCTTGGTAGTTTATTGTTTTTAAAGCAATTGTGAATGAGATTGGTTTCTTAATTTCCCTTTCTATTAGTATATCATTGGCATATGAAAATGCAACTGATTTATGGACATTAATTTTGTATGCTGCTACTTTGCTAAATTTATCAGTTCTAGTAGTTTCTTTGTGGAATCTTTGGGGTTCTCTATGTGTTGTGTCTGTCATCTGCAAATATAGGCAGGCTTACTACTTCCTTTCCAATTTGGATACCTTTATTTTTTCTTGTCTGATTGCTGTGGCTAGGACTTCCAGTATTATGTTGAATGAGAGAGGTGAAAGAGACAGCCCTGTCTTATTTCTGATCTTAAGGTGAACACTTGTAGTATTTGCCCAATAAGTAAGATGCTGGCAATGGGTTTATCATATATGGTCTTTATTATGTTTAGGTATGTTTCCTCTATTTCCACTTTGCTGAGAGTTTTTATCATAAATGGGTGCAATGTTTTATCCAATGTGTTTTCTGCATATATTAATATGATCATGTGGTTTTTATCTTTCATTTTTTATTTGGTGAATCACATTTATTGATTTGCAAATGTTGTACCAATCTTACACTCCCAGAATAAATCCCATTTATCATGGTGTATGATCTTTTTCATGCATTGCTATATTCAGTTTGATAATATTTTATTGAGGATTGTAGTGTCTATGTTCATCATGGATATTGGCCTATCATTTTTTGTAGTATCTTTTTCTGTAGTATCTTTGGAATTAGGATAATGTTGGCTCCTGAAATTAATTGGGAATCTCCCCTCTTGAATTTTTTCACATAGTTTGAGAAGGAGAGGTATTAGTTGTTTTGGAATGTTTGGTAAAATTCACCTGTGAAGCCATCCAGTCCCGGGCTTTGTGGGGAATTATTGATTACTGCTTCAATTTCACTAGGTTTAATCTGTTAATTCACATTCTCTGCTTCTCCCTGATTTTCGTTTCTAGGAATTTATCCATTTCATCCAGGTTTCCAATTTGTTGGTATATAGTTGTTCATACTATTTTCTTACAACCCTTTATTTCTTTAGTGTCAGTTTTTATTTATCCTCTTTCATTTCTGATTTTGATTATCTGGTTTCTTTCTCTTTTTATCCTGATAAATCTGGTTAAAAGTTTATCAGTCTTATTTATCTTTTCAAAGAACCAGCTCTTAGATTCATTGATCTTTTGTATTGTTTTTAGACTCTATTTTATTTATTTCTGCTCTGATCTTTATCATTGTCTTCCTTCTACTCAATTTGGCTTTGTTTGTTATACTTTTTATGGTTTATTAAGTGTAAATTTAGATTGCTTGTGCTCACTCTTTCTTTCTTCTTTCTGTCTCTTTCCTTCTCTCTCTTTCTTCTTTTTTTTTTTGAAATAGGCCTGTAATGCTATGAATTTCCCTCTTAGGATTGCTTCCCTGTGTCCCACAGGTAGCGCATTGCTCTGTTCTCATTTTCATTTGTTTCAAAGTATCTTTTGATTTCTTCCTGAACTTATTGTGGACACATTCATTGTTTAATAACATGTAATTTAGCTTCCATGTATTTGTGTCTTTCAGTGTTCCTATGTATGATTAGTTCCTAGTTTTATAGCATTGTGGTCAGAGAAGATTTTTGATATGATTTCAAACTTCTTAAATTTATCAAGACTTGTTTTGTGTCCTAATATGTGGTCTATCCTAGAAAACATTTTATGTGTACTTGAAAAGTAAGTATATTCTGCTACTTCAGGGTGAGATGCTCTGAAGATATCAATTAAATCCATTTGATCTAGTGTGTCTTTTAAGGCTGCCGTCTCCTTGATTTTCTGTCTGGATGATCTATCCGTTGCAGTCAATGTGTTGTTAAAATCTGTGACTATGACTATATTTCTGTTGGTCTCTTCCTTTATGTCCATCAAGATTTGCTTTATATATTTAGGTGTTCCTATGTTGGATTTGTAAATATTTACTAGGTTTATATCCTCTTGTTGGATTGTTCCCTTTATCATTGTGCAGTGTCCTTTTTTTTTGTCTCTTACTATAGCCTTCGTTTTAAAGTCTATGGCATGGGTAAAGATATTGCTATCTCAACTTTTTTTTCCTTTCCATTTGCATAAATTATATATTTTCCATTCCTTCACTTTTAGTCTGTGTGTATCTTTTGATCTTAGATGGGTCTTTTGGAGGCAAGATATATATGGGTCTTGTTTTCTTATCCATTCAGCTACCCTCTGTCTTTGGGTTGGAACATTTAAGCCATTTACATTTAAGGTGATTCTTGATAGATATTTATTCAGTACCACTTTATTGTTAGACTATTTTCCTCTGTCTATTTCTCTCTCTCCTTTTCTTGTTCTTCCTCTGAAAGCAAGCCCTAACATTTGTTGCAGTACTGGTTTGGTGTCAACAAAGTCCTTAGCTTTTTCTTGTCTGGCAAGCTCCTTGTATCTCCTTTGATTTTAAATAATAGCCTTGCTGGTAAAGTAGCCTAGTTGTAGGTCCTTGCTTTTCATCACCTTGATTATTTCATGCCACTCCCTTCTGGTCTGAAATGTGTCTGTTGTGATATCACATGGAAGTCTGATTAGTGCTCCCTTGTGTGTAACTACCTGCTTTTCTCTTGTATCTTTTAACATTCTCTCCTTGTCTTTAAGCCTTGCCATTTTAATTATGATATGTCCCGGTACAGGCCTCTTTGGGTTCGACTTGTTTGGGACTCTCTGAGCTTCCTGGACATATGTGCCTTTTTCTTTCACCAGATTAGGGAAGATTTTTGTTACACTTTCTTCAAATAACTTCTCAATCCCTTGGTCACTCTCTTCCCCTACTGGTATTCCCATGATGAGGATGTTGTTACACTTCATATTGTCCTAACTGTTTTTTAGCTCTCCTCATTTGTTTGATTTTTGCTGGTCTGCTTGGGTATTTTTCCTACTTTGTCTTGAAAATTGCCGATTTGATCCTCTGCTTCACCTAACCTATTGTTTATTCCTTCTGGTGTGTGATTTATAGCATATATTGCATTCTTTTTTTCTCACCGTACTTTTTTATAGTTTCAGTGTCTTTTTTCATGCTGTTGAGTATCCTTATAATCATTACTCTAAACTCTATCTCTGATAAATTGCTTGCCTTCATTTCTTCTAGTTTTTCTTCTGGAGAATTCTCTTGTTCTTTCATTCTGGGCCTGTTTACTTGTCTCCCCATTTGGGCTGCTTCTTTGTATTTGTTTCTAGGTATTAGGTAGATCAGTGAAGACTTTGGTGCAGACCTTGTCAGATGCTTCCCTGGGCAACCTGTTTGGTGCTTTCAGTGGTCCACAGCTTGTGGCTCTCTCTTCTGGGCCTGGGTGTGTGCAGAATGAACCAGGCTGCACACCAAAACTGTCTTTTACCAGCACTGGGCCCAGCTAAAGTCTCAGAGCTCCCAGGGATCTGCCTTAGTTGTTAAACTTAACTAGTGATATAGCCTCATGCTGTCCTCAGCAGCCTGGCTTAAGGGCCACAAGGTGGGGCAGAGTAATTCCTGCAGTCAGGGCTATTGCTTTCCCTCAGCCTGATGCCACTTGGAGGGGAGTGCCCTGCCTGAGAAAGATGGCTTCTGTTGTATGGAGAATGACTCAGCACAGGGATCCTAGAGGCTGTTCCTTCATCTCCCTCTTCAGAGTCACTGGCCCCACACTCTTATCATCCACTTCTAGTCCACTCTGCCATTCCTCTGCCAGAGCCCAGGGTAAGTGACTACAAATGTAATTTTGTTCATCGGATCTATAAGAGGCTCTCTGTGTTTCCAACGGTCTCTCCATGGCAGAAGGAAACTGGATGTCATCTGGGTTCCTTTTCTGGCTCTGGTGCTGCAGTCTGGGGATCCCAGCTTGGGTTTAGACCCCACACTTCTCAGGGGGAATGCCTCAGCTACTGGAATATCACTCCAGAATTTCAGTTGCCACCCATGGGAGACAAGACAGACGTCTCATGCTTCCTCCTCACTCCCTACCAATCAAGTTGTGGTGAAGTAGTTTCTTCAGTCTGTTGTTGGTTATAAGGCTTCTCTCCAGCTTGTATTCTGTTGGTTATTCTGGAAGATTTCTCTACAATTGAGTTGTAATTCCAGATTGGTCATGGAAGGAGGTTAGTGTAGCTTCCATCTACACCTCTGCCATCTTGGGTCCTCAAAAATTATTTTTAAATTCAGTTATAATGACATTTAACATTGTATCAGTATCATTATGTACAACATAATGATTCATTATTTGTATATGTTAGAAAATAATCACCACAATAGTCCAGTTATCACTAGTCACCATATCCACTTTAATGGCTATTTTGCAATATTCAATACAGTGTTATTGATCATACTTACCATGCTGTACATTACTGCCCTATGACTTTTATTCATTTTATAACTGGGCATTTGTATCTTTTGACACTTTCACCCATTTCACTCACTCCCTACCCTTCTACCATAGGTAACCACCAATCTGTTGTATAAAATATATTTTATTGATTATGGTATTACAGTTGTTCCATATCTCTGCCTTTACTCCCCTCCACCCTGCACACCCCCTCTCACCCACATTCCCCCCCTTTAGTTCATGTCCATGTGTCATACTTATAAATTCTTTAGCTTTTACATTTCCCATACTATTCTTACCCTCCCCCTGTCTATTTTCTACCTACCATCTATGCTACTTATTCTCTGTACTTTTTCCCCCTCTTTCCTCCTCCCACTCCCCTGTTGCTAACCCTCTATATGATCTCCATTTTTGTGGTTCTGTTCCTGTTCTAGTTGTTTGCTTAGTTTGTTTTTGTTTTTATTTTATGTGTGGTTGTTAATAATTGTGAGTTTGCTGTCATTATACTGCTCATATTTTTTATCTCCTTTTTCTTAGATAAGTCCCTTTAACATTTCATAAAATAAGGGCTTGGTGATGATGAACTCCTTTAACTTGACCTTATGTGGGAAGCACTTTATCTGCCCTTCCATTCTAAATGAAAGCTTTGCTGGATAGAGCAATCTTGGATGTAGGTCCTAGGCTTTCAAGACTTGAAATACTTCTTTCCAGTGCCTTCTTGCCTGTAAGGTCTCTTTTGAGAAGTCAGCTGACAATCTTATGGGAACTCCTTTGTAGGTAACTGTCTGCTTATCTCTTGCTGCTTCTAGGGTTCTTTCCTTCATTTTAGTCTTGGCTAATGTAATTAAGATGTGCCTTGGTGTGTCCCTCCTTGGGTCCACCTTCTTTGGGACTCTCTGAGTTTCCTGGACTTCCTGGAAGCCTATTTCCTTTGCCAAAAGGAGGACATTCTCCTTTATTATTTGTTCAAATAACCTTTCCACTTGTTGCTCTTTCTCTTCTCCTTCTGGTAGCCCTATAATTTGGATGTTGGAACATTTAAAGATGTCCTGGAGGTTCTTAAGCCTCTCCTATTTTTTTTGAATTTTAATTTCTTCATTCTTTTCTGTTTGGTTGTTTCTTTCTCCCTTCTGGTCCACTCCATTGATTTGAGTCCCAGTTTTCTTCCCATCACTACTGATTCCCTATGCATTTCCTTTATTTCACTTAGTGTACCCTTCATTATTTCATCTAATTTGTGACCAAATTCAGCCAATTCTGTGAGCATCCTGATTATCAGCGCTTTGAACTGTGCATCTGATAGGTTGGCTATCTCTTTGTCACTTAGTTGTATTTTTTTCTGGAGCTTTGATCTATTCTTTAATTTGGGCCATCTCTTTTGTCTTGATGCACCTGTTATGTAGTGAGGGGTGGAACCTTAGGTGTTTACCTAGGTGGGTCAACCCAGTTGCTGGGATGTGACGCTGTATGTGGGGCAGGAGCCCAAAAGGGAACAATGGTGCTTGCTCCACTCTGCTGGATTTCAGTCACTTTCACCACTTCCCCCAAGCAAACTGGGCCCTTCTGGTGCTGATTCCCAGGTGGGTGGGTTTGTGCATGTTCTAGGACTCTGTAGGTATCTCCAACAAACCCTCCTGTGAGGCTGGGAGTCTCTCCCAGCACCTCAACCCCCACAGGTATTTTCACTTGGTGTTTTGAAACTTTATTTCCCTGCACTGGAACCCTGGGTTGCACAGTCTGTCTTGCTCCCCAGCTTTTCTGATTTATCTCCATGTAAATGTGACACCACTTGGTCCGCCAGCCACCTTGTGTACCCGCCCCTCCACAATCTGCCACCTTGCTGGGTCCACCCGCTGCCTTGTGCCCGGGGTCCACCAGCTGCTTCTTTTTTTTCTGCAACCCCTCTGTGTCTGGTGACCCCACTCCTCCCCTTTTACCGGTCTGGATGAATGTGTCTACTTTAACACCTTGGTTGTCATACTTCCATACAATTCAATTTTCTGTCAGTACTGATTGTTTTTTTTTTATTTCTAA